>JAGPOY010000113.1:0-31159 GCA_018983105.1 Silene uniflora | reverse complement strand
AATAATATTTATTTTATCTTTATTTCAGTGTTCAGTTCAGCTCAGTTCAGTTCAGTTCAGTTCAGTTCAGCTCCATTCAGTTCAGTTCAGTTCAGTTCAGCTCAGTTCAGTTCAGTTCAGTTCAGTTCAGCTCCATTCAGTTCAGTTCAGTTCAGTTCAGCTCTAAAAAGTCAGAAAGAACAGGGCCTATCATCAGCTCCTAATTTTCAGCTACCTTATCAGTTACCTTTTCCAGTTTCAGCTACCTTTTCAGTTAGTTTTACCAAATCGAGCCTTAATTATTGAATACTATTACTCTTTTTTTTTTTTTCTCAAAACAAATATAGAAATGATCACTCTTTATTCTCGACCAAATTTCATAGCCATATTTGGGTAATAAAGATCTTTTTACAACTAAGATTGTCGATGACTTCAATGTTTACCTATTGTTTCCAAAATTCAATTACTTGTAGTTATGTTTATAGAAGGACGATTGGTCATCTACATTGATTCACCTATCTAAACACCACCTACCCTCTAACAATATTTTCGACTTTTATAAAACAAATATTTTGACTTCAAAACCATGTTTGGCTCAACACATTTCCATACATTTTGGAACTAAAGGACAAAATTATTTTATTCATGTCTATTACGCAGTACTAATAAAGAAGACAATATTAATTTTAAACTTGGATTACCGAACATTTTCAATTAATTTCGCTAACTGAGAATGCTATTAACAAAACCGTCAATAAAACATGTTACATCTGCTTTTAATCTTTTATAATCTGACGATTTAGCTATAATAATCTGTTATTTACCAAATACAAAAATTGGGAAGGTTTATTTTTAACAAAGTACAACCAAATATTTGAACCCTATTAACTTATGGAGTATTTTTACGTAAACAAAAATTTATAACATTAAGTTGTTTTTATTTAAAAGAAAAAATGTTAACACTACTTAGCATACATACATAAATGTCCTAAAATTTACGTCTTATTACGGAATAGCGGTAAATAAATTGAAATTATAACCTCAAAGATCTCATAAATAGTGACGAAACCTAGATTAACCAGTTAGGAGTTTATAATATTGAGTAATAAATTTTTATTTTTAAATAATACTCCCTCCCATTTATTATAAGTGTCCCATTGTGAGGATGACACGAGAATTAAGAAAATGAGTTAAATAATGTAAAGTATTGTAGTGGGGTGAGGTAATTGGAGAGAGGGAAGGTAATGTAGGGTATTATTGTGAGTGAAGTGATTAAAATAAGTATTGTTATAGGGTGAGGTGGGGTATTGTTGTGGGGTTGAAGTGATTAAAATAAGTATAAAACATTGCCAAAAATAGACAATGGGACACTTTTGTGAATAGACGGAAATGGACAATGGGACACTTATAATGAATGGGAGGGAGTATTCATCTATTTATCATTTCTATTTTATTTCCGAATAAATTTCTTATAAAAACGATTTTAAAATAAAAAACATTTCGGTAAATGATTTGTGTTATGAGTGTTTTATTTGACCCGTCTCCGTATAAAAAAGAGAGCACAACCTAAACAAAGACACTTTCTTCCCCTCTTCACTTCAACGCACAGAATCAAAAATATTCTTCAAAAAACAGAACAACTTCTTCAACAACAACAATGGCGATGTCAGCCGCCATGTCCTTTTCTCTCTCCTCTCCCTTCCTCAACAACACCAGCCACCGCACCAACCCCCGCATTCTCTCCCCTCGCCTTTCTCTCACCACCGCAAAACCGACACTCTCCATCTCCTCAACCACTCTCCGCCACCACATTCGCCGAAACCTCCCCTTCTCCGCCTTCTCCCTCTCCGGAGACGGCGGAAATAACTCCGGCGATGACAACTCCGGCGGAAATCACGGCGGAGGAGGAGGAGACGGTGGAGATGACGGCGGAGATGACGATGATGAGGCGAGTAGGAATAGGAAGGAGGCGTTAATGGTGTTAGGAGAGATAGGAAGGAAGGTGGAGACGTTGCCGAAGGATATGGCGGCGGCGATCGAAGAAGGGAAAGTATCGGCGGAGATTGTTAGGAGATTTTTGAGTTTGGAAGGATTAGGGTTTATCAAATGGTTGCTTCAATTTGGAGGGTTTAGGGAACGGTTATTGGCTGATGATCTTTTTTTAGCCAAACTCGGCATGGAATGTGGTGTCGGTATCTTCACTAAGGTCTCTCGTAAATAAATAAATACTTATATGAGACGGTTTTATTTGATTCCGTGTTTTATTATGTGAGACGGTCTTGTAGAAGAGTTGTGTCGTTATAACTTTGCAATTATTCTTAATTTTGACATTTTGTTTGTCTGGTATAGTACTTTTACGTGTGACATTGATATCTGAGACGACGGTATTATATGCTTCTGTGTTTTTATATGTGAGACGGTCTTTTAGAAGAATTGTTTCGTGTAGCTTAGCAATTTCTTCTTGATTTTGTTATTGTGACGGAGACTGCTAAAAACTTATACTTCGTATTTTGAGGTTTGCGTTCACCCATGGACAGTTCTAAAAGGATGATTCATGTCATCCGACCCCAAATCATTCTGGGATTAAGGCTCTGTTGTTGTTGTTGTATATGTGGTCGTTGAATTTAAAATATGGGACGGTGTAATGTAGTCTTAATTTGTTGATTGATTGTTTTTGTGTTATTGACTTGTAGTAATGTATTTGGTTTCAGACGGCTGCAGAATATGAGCGTCGAAGAGAGAACTTCTTCAATGAACTGGAAGTAGTTTTTGCAGACGTGGTAATTTTTTTGTTGGGTTATTTGAGACGTTCTATTAATTTTCCTGTCTTTGGTGAAGGTTGATTGATTGTTGTTGAATGCTTAGTTATGTGAATTATGTCCACACTATTTTTGTAAAAGTTTTCATGATTTTTGGTCTTAAATTATGTCTTCTCGTTGTCACTTTGCATGCTTTACATTCGATTAGGATTGTTTTATGGAGTAATTTCACTTTGGTTGATTGAGTTTTCAATAATTTCACCTTTGATGATCCGAGGTTTGAAAATATTCTTATTTTGGTGATGTTTATGCATAACATAATCATGTTGAACATAATCTTTTATTTTTCTTTACCTAAGAAGTAGCGAGCTAGGAACAACACAGCTTAAAAAGAAACGTAAACTAGTGATCAGTGTGAGTAGGGACAAGGGACAGAGTAAGTATCCAACTGTCGCGTCAAATGGAGTGATGGTATCAAAGGAATATCGTCTTACTTGCGTTAGTTGTGTGCATGCGACGCCCTCTCCTTTAAAACCTGTTTGAAGCAGTAAGCCTATTTGAAGGCACTAGTACTACTGGAACTGGAAAATTACGGTGGTGATGATGATGTCTTGTTACTCTATTACAACGCCTTTAAAAGTGGACGGTTTCTGAATTTTATATTATTCAGTAGGTTTGATGTTTGCCTTTGAAGCTGTTTAATTTCTTGAAAATGTATTCTTTTGTCAACAGGCTATGGCCGTCATTGCAGATTTCATGCTTGTATATCTTCCTGCTCCAACTCTCTCTTTTCGACAACCTCTGTCAATGAATGCTGGACCTATTGCAAAATTCTTCCACAGTTGTCCTGACAATGCTTTTCAGGTACGACATTGGCAAAAATCTTGTTTGTTTTGCTTCAGAAATCTTGGTGCCACATAATGGATTTCTTGTATGGTTTTGCAACAAGCAATATATCTCATTTGAGCTCCTGTGTTTTCAGATAGCTCTAGGTGGTGCTTCTTACTCGTTTATGCAACGGTTTGGTTCCTTTGTGGTAAGTGTATACTTCAATTTAAGCTTGTTTGCTGTGAGATACGGAGTACTTTAATTTGAAGAAAGACCTTAATGTTGGAGTATTTGATGTACTTTAATGTACCTAATGCAGCGCAATGGAGCAAAGCTGTTTGCTGTTGGGACAACTTCTTCCTTGGTATGAACTTCCTCTTCTTTGTGAAACTTCACTTGTTCTTTGGCTTTAAGGAACATTGAATTAAGATCAAGTCATGTACTTGACCCGAATGATCCCTTTGCAGTGTAGCTACGTTTAAGTAGTGAAAAATGCAATCTTGAGGTTATTAGCACTGGATCGTTTCCTTTACCCATATGCTGCTGGTCAAATCTACGGTTATTAGCACTATGAAACTTTTCCGTTCTAAGCATATGTTGCTTGGCAGGAATAAGAGTCCACTTCTCTGTTATTCTTCACTTTTTATGAGCTTTAGGCGTGTTGTACTGGTGGGGCTACTGGTGGTATAGTCTATGACAAATACATGGTTTTCATTCTTCAGGTTGGTACTGCTATAACGAATGCCGTGATTAATGCCCGTAAGGCTGTTGATAAATCGGGAGCCGAGGTAGTAGAGAATGTACCTATAGTATCCACAAGTGTTGCATATGGTGTATATATGGCTATTTCAAGCAACTTGAGGTATGTTTGGTTATCAGCACACAAAAATTTTGCGATATTTCACACATGTTTTCAGTAGGCCTTCTTGGCTCTTTATGGTGTAAGCAATTTATGTTTCACTTTCAGATGAAAATTCCGCAAAGTAACCATCTCCGATAGTTGTAACAGAGTCGGAATAACGACATAACCTAGAAATGGCTAGGTTAGGATGTCATCTATCCGCTGTGGCAATAGATATGTTCGATCTAAATCTCCATTGTGTCAGTTTAGATATGTTTGAGAGCTTTGTTTTGATCTACAGAATAATGTTTTCCGTTCCTAGCATGTTAATTGCCACCTCTGTGGAGATTCTCTTAACGATCGAGCGTTGTTTCTTATTTGCAGATACCAATTACTGTCTGGTGTCATTGAACAAAGGATTCTGGAACCCATGTTACACAACCATAAGCTCATGCTTAGTGCCCTCTGCTTCGCTGTTCGTACCGGCAACACATTCTTTGGTTCGCTATTGTAAGTGCTAATATCAACTTCTTTTACTCTTTTACTTTGAGTGAACTGTGAAACGGTGTCACAACCCAGATATACTTCTGTAAGGTCGTCTCATACAAATTGTTAGGACTATTTCATCGCCATCTCTCACATAACCCTCTTGCTTGTCTTACGGTATTTCATGTCATATTGACCCACTGATTTGTCCGTTTGATAGGTGGGTGGACTATGCACGCTTGATTGGAATTCAGAAAGCACACAACGAAGAACATGCTTAGGTTTACGGTTCACCCAGATTTACTCATAGCATAGGTCGACTTAACACACCTAGTGTAGCCGTCTTATTTTATAGAGGAAAGGTGTAATTCTAATTGGATTTCTTCGACATGCGTCTGGGTTTTCATGGTGCCTGGATCTTTGGAATGGCAAATTGTCAAATAGGGGATTCTTGATTCTTGATTTGAGGATTATTCAATTTTCTTCATAACTATGTCGGAATAATGGTCGTTACAGTTACTAATGCATTGGTCTTATATGAGACGATTACATGTGAGACCGAATGATTTCTCATATAATACTCCTTGGTGTGTTGGTCTCGTAAAAGATTTTGTAATGTATAGTACTCCGTAAGTTGTAACGTAGAGTTTCATTAAGTCAGCTTGCGGAGGGAAGACTTCTCCAATCTCGCTCGAGAAATGCTGGAACTGTTCGGAACACTTGAGAATAACTGGGGCTATCTCCAGAAAATTGAAATGCACTTGAGCTGCTAAATTCATGAATCCAAAGCTCTACAAGGTAGGGCCATACGGGCGGCGAGCATATGGCCAATACCACCTACTGTGTCCGAGTTAACTCCAGAATCTTTGATATTCTGACGCTCTTTACAATAACATTATCATGAGACCGTCTCATACTCAGTTTCAACTAACTCAGTTTACAGAGGGAAGGCTTCTCCAATCTCACTCAAGAAATGCTGGAACTGTTCGGAACACTTCAGAATGACTACTATCTCCAGAAACCTGAAATGCACTTGCGCAGAATAATTCATGAATCCAAAGCTCCACAAGACACGGCCATACGGGCGAGCATACTCCAGAATCTTTGTTATTCTGACGCTCTTTACAAGAACATTATCATGAAACCATCTCATACTCTCATACGAGAATTATTGTTCCATTTATTATTTATAGAATTCTAAACAAATCTGAAGAATTCAGATAATCGGGTGAGGTACATCATACATGTTAACCCGTTTAACTATAATAACAGACGGGATTAACGTTTGGTAATACATTATCGTCATTCTATCTCTTTTCTATCTTCGTCATCATCTCACATAACACTACATAACTGAGCTACATTTGACAAATACAACACCATGAAGAAAAACTTGGAATCTACCATCGGCCTCAACTGAATCCTTGATCATCCGATAATCGGAACTGTGAAATTTTTCATCATTAGCAAACACACCAGAAATCAATTCAATTCAATTCAATTGCTCACAGAAGGGCCATCAGAGGATTGTGTCTTTCTCAAATTCCAGTGCAAACCCTCATGGATACTCCGGAAGAAATCACCCATGGAATCGCCTTGACACGCTGTGGGCACAGGCCATGGTGCCATGCTGCATATAAGTGCATCACCAGGAGCTAACTGTTTTCTGTCTTTGCCATCAAATGAGACCCAGGCAGGGCCTCTGCTGTTGAATGGTATTTGTACCCTCAACGTTACATGCTCCGGCAATATCAGTGGCCGGAAGGATAGTGAGTGTGGGCATATTGGCGTGAATAAGATGCCGGGAACCTGTCATATGGACCCGCGTTAGCAAATCAAGACACATGATCTAGAAGGAACCCGACACAAACTGAAAACACAGAGAGATGGATGTCTTGCAATTAGACATTGCCAAACTGACCCAAACACAAACAACTCATACATAGAGGTTATTTGCAGATGAGCTAAAATGAATCTTATGTTAAAAGCTGCACTGAACGATAGCTACTTCACAATTAAGAGAAGCATGGCTAGTTTGATGAGCCCTAAAACCAAAATGACTGACAACCGAAACGCAACTGAACTTTTACTGACTCGATCACAACCCAACCCTAATAAACCATTTGTGTGGTTTTTTACCTATTCTGAATACTGCGACTGTTGAACCGCTGATCCTTCAAAATATCAGAAGACTAGACGGTTTTGTGAAACATCTTGCTTACATATTTTAAAGTCGAAGAATAGCGACTCTAGAGTTCAATTGAAATTGGAAGTCATGCCATATGAGGCATATCAAGTTGAATCTTGGGAAATATATTGCCATATCTCAGACTCTTCTCGTGCTTGCCCTAACTGGCTAACAAGAGGAATAAAGTAAATGTTCAAAAAGAGTTCAACAGATGAATATACCTGTGGATGAACCATGGAACCTCCAGCGGCCAAAGAATAAGCAGTGCTACCAGAAGTGGTTGATAATATCAAGCCATCTCCTTGAACACAAGTCACAAAGGTATTGTCACAATAGCATTCTAAGTTAGTAAGATACGACGAGATCCCTCGATCAATAGTGACCTCATTCAAAACAAGAATGGGTTCTTCTGTCTCAAACTCATGCTTTGCTGCCTCTCGAATAACTATGCACTGCAACCGATGTCGCAATGTGATACTTATAGGACCCTGTATAACTGAATCCAGTGATTCCTTATATTGTTCACTATCTAGACAGCGTTAAAGAACAACTAACTTTGACAAGTAGAATCGATAGCTTAGATGCTGAGAAGTACATAACTCGATAAGTCTGTGAGGGGGGGCTGTCTATGTCGCTCACACTTGTTTAGAACTCCCAGAAAAATTTATCTACGGTGTCCTGATTAAAGTTTTAAAAACTAGTAAGTTATAAATTTATATTTTTAGCGTGAAAATTAGACAAAATATGCAAAACAAATGCGTTACAAACTAATAATGATCAGATATAAAATGGTCACTTTAAGTGGTCATAGGATCATTAATAAAATAAATCACGTTTGCAAAATAATAATGATCCCATTGATAATAAAATGGTCATCAATAATAAGAAAATTATCACTAAATAAGATGACGACAGGGGTCGAGAGTCGGACATTGGTACGTAAAGTAATATGAGCAGTTGGGATAATATAGGAGTAAATCTCTGGATGTCGAGACTTGAAAACAGGTACGTCAGCAGTAATTAAGGTAATATATGCAGTTGGGGTAACATAGGAGACTATGCATTTAACGAGGACAAATTACGAGGAACGTGAAAAGGATACAAAATGGAGTCATGAAGCCCAGTGATCCCATTGAAAAGGGAACCACAGGAGGAACTGGCCCTTTGAACAACGACGCAGCCTGCATTCAAACAAAACTAATGTATTAATTTAGCTAATGGTTCTGCTTGTTTTAAAGCTCAAATTTGAAGATAACTTTAAAACAAAACGTACCCATAGTACGGTTCCATCACCACCAAGAGTGACGACAAGGTCAACTTTTGTATGCAGGAGCAAGACCTCCTCGTCTGTCAACCAATAACATAATAATGTTTCAATATTATTGAACCCGTGATTAAAGAAAGCAACAATGATCTAGGGTGAAATATGTAAAGAATAAATGGAATTTGAACTTTGACACAAGAAAAGCATTTATAGGCGGATGCTGATCGTGTTATTTGATAGAACTTTGAACCACGTTGAGTGACAAGAAGAATAAGTTAAGGAATTTATAGCATGGGATTTAGCTCTTTGCTATAAACTAATCTTATAGTACTCGGAAATCTATCGAACGAAATCTTACCATTCTTCCAGGTCTGAACAAAATTGAAGCAAGAAGACTCATCTAGGAGTTCTGACTGGACTCGTGGCTCCACATATACGTTTAAATGCTTTTCCTGTTTTAACCATCTGCAAACATTACAGTACAAGAAATGATTATTTCAACCAAGAGTGGGTTTCAAATCTAATCAAGTAGTATTAGCATTTGGGAAGGCCAACAAAAGCAGCAGCAGCAGCAACAACAACATTATCTAGTGCCTCAAGGCCTAAGGCGGGGGAGTAAGAGCGGGTTGGATGCACGCAGCCGTACCCTTAGCTCTATGTTAAAGAACACAAATCGGTAATTGTGTTGAGAGTTGCTAATAAAAATTAAAATCAGCGCATCTATAGAAGTCCTACTTGCCAACTTGTCCGGGTAATAGATCAAGTTAGTTACCTGACCAATTCGGCGCATAAAAGTCGCACAGATGTCGAATTTGGTTTGGTTAAAACAAGAACAGTCTGAGGCGGACTCTCCCACTTGAGGAAAATCTGAAAACAACATCAGTACAAAAATCAAAACTTGAAGAAGACACGAAGAGAAATTATTTAGTGCATTTTCGCATCAGTATTTACCAAAATTAGAGGATGATAAATCCATACACAGAAGTACTTAATTTGATTTTATTTAATGCATTTTCGCATCAGTATTTACCAAAATTAGAGTACTAATTATACGAACTTTATATGACTAGTGCACAAATCAACTACAAGATACAGAGAGGGAAGCAAAAGTACAATCACTGAAGACATAATTTAAGTTTTGTTATAAATATCCTAATTTTTAACTTTGACATCTAAAACAGATAGCTTCATCTAATATGCAACCAAATATTAGCGCTATAATTGTAAGGAAACATCGGTATTATACGACAATGTACACCTTTGTATTACCTGTTTGCTACTGCGCTCAGTTGTACTTATGTTTCCTCTGTCAAATGATACAACATCATGTTTATACTGATTGCCATTTTCACCTTCATTCCATGAAAGTTTGAATGATGCCTGCGTCAAGAAAATATTTGGAAAGGTTATTATATAAGCTTAGAGAAGCAATTATACAAGCTTCCGTTAATTAGGGATAAATGACAACCAGGGTTCTACATATTCCAATGATGACCCATTGTGACATAAACCATAAGATCAATCAATCAATCAATTAAAGAACTACCTTTCTCACGACTTTTCTATTCACAAACTCCGAATTGGGTATGGGACCCCCATCTCGAAGAACTTCATGGTTGCAAATTCCATTTTTCCCACAACAGTGGCCATTTTCTGGGAGACACGCTTCAGGTTGGTCAGCTATGTCCGCTGCTGCCTTAGTTGAAACGTTGGAATTGTGATTTCCGACTGTAAGTGCTGCCATAAAAAATGAACCACACTTTCACAACTACGAATCAGAGTATAGAAAATCTTTTGTGAAAGTGGAATTTTAAAGGGAAAACTTGACAGAAAGTGAAAATGCAGCTGCAGAAATCTCCATCCTCTAAAATTTATATCAGTGAAAAGGAAGTATTGCACTACGGTAACACTAGAAGGACAATGCCGCCTAATTAGTACTCCCACCATCCGATTTAGTGTCCATATTTGGAGCTAATAAGAGTCAACTTTGACCATGATTTTCACACAATGTGCAATAATTGCAACTTATTGTAGACGATAATATGAAGCAATTAACAGGGACAAGCCGGACAACATAATCGAAATGGAGGGAGTAGCTGTTAACCAACCTAAGAACGGGCAACCACACTAATGAAGCAACAACGTAAAAACAATCAACAATATTAGTGTCTACCTTTACGCTCCAGCTGCATATTCCTAGCCTTTTCAAGTTCAAATTTCCGCTTCCATTCAGCTGCCTCGACTTGAGCTGAAGCCTTTCCTTCTGCAGCACGTCTCAGTGCCTTAGCCACAGCTAGAGAAAACAAACACCCAAAAGCAAATCATTTATAAGTTGAATATAAGATAAATAAATGATGTTCCTTTTTATTAAATAAATGGTTTGAGCATGACTTACTTCTCAAAGCTTCGGAAAATTCGAAAAGATGCTCGTCTTGAAGAGGTTGCTGAAGAATTTCCTGCACTGCGTTTTCTGAGCAGGTTAGGGAGAGTGAATCGGAACTTCCATTTTCATGCACTGAGTAGGAAACACTTCCATTTTCCTACAAGTAAGAAACATAGAGAAGGTAAGCAAGACCACAAGCTTAACTAAGACAGAAAACACGTAACTCTTAAATGACGGCACAAGGTTTTTCAGTTCTCGCAGTTTAAGAAAGGAATATAACTTAAAGTTAGGTTCCCCCTTCGAGGTTTTCTTCAAAAAAAAAAAAAAAGAACTTAAAGTTCGGAAGACGGGTTGGCCACATAGCGCAATGCCATAACTAAAACAAATTTTGATGTTAACCCAAAAAGGACTTTCTCTCGTTAATTTAATGTATAGCAGTACCAGAAGATAACCAGCGACATTCAACTTTCGTGAAAATCAACTCTTAGTCTCTTGCCAGTCACGAAAACGATGGAATTTATTTCAACTAATCGATTTGATGTCAAGTATATTTTTATCATGATCATGATCACATTAATGCTCCTTTCCCCCAGTTTACATATTCAGACCCTCATACCAAACTCGGGAAAGCGGACATTCCAACCTTGATCCTGAGTTTTTGCATCTACATTCCCACACGCCAAACGAATCGTCGGTGGATATACATTCATACAACCTTGGGGCTTTTGGACATTTATTACAGAATCTGGGGGTTACCGATTAAGTTATCCTGGTTAAATGCAGTCACTCCGCCAAAAGGATGCGCATTATCCAAAAAAAAAATAAAAAAATCTCTTGAACCGCATATTATTCCCATAAGCATCCCCGCACCTTCCTTATGCCAGAAGATTGTGCCTTTCAAGGTCAAACTACCATCAAATAGGGCATTAATAGATGCCAACTCATTAGATTGATACATACCACCTTCCAGAGAATGCAAATTCCCCGCCTTTCCTGTAAATCACCCTCAAAAGTCTGATTCCATCTATAGTCTTGTACTCCGTACGTGGTAACATGAAACTTATACAGGACAGTTTTACATACAAGATAAACCCATTAACCTATAACTAAAATGAGGTATACATAAGATTTAGGGCAGTCTCACGTCTGAGATCATCTCATACGAGACTTACAAAAATCCCATTCATACCTCCTCACATAAACAGCCATCTCCACTAACAATTAATGATCTCATCGCTTGCAACGCGACAAATATGTATCTTTTGATCCAAAAGTCACCCAAACACACAAATTACTTAACCATGTTAAAATGTTTTCCCACTATAACACTTGTTTCTCTTTTTGCTTCACCCTTTTCCCCTCACCTACCAATCTTGCTCTACCTATCAACTACCCTAATTAAAGGATCATTTCTTCTAAAATCAACCTAAAAAACTCAACTCACATAATCTCACCCACAAATTCTTGTTTAAGACGAGGCATATTCGTCTTAAACTTAAAATGGGTCAACTATAGATACGACAAAAGCAGTGGACTGAGATTAGCAAAAACCTTGTTCCATCTATGCAATGAGGTGCTATTTGACCCGTGCTAATCTTAAAACGAATATATCCGTCTTAAGAGAGACTTACTAAATCCCACCTACTTCAAAGTTTTCTTTGCACCTACTAATCAATGTCTTCACTTCTAAACATAAATTACCAAAAACCCAAGTTAATTCTAATAACTTTAACCTGAAATTGCAACATTAACCACAAAGCAAGAACAAAATGAAGTAAACCCAAGTATCAAACAAACTAACAACCTTAAAAAAACACAAAATTTCAACAAATTAACAAACATAAACTAATTAACAAACAAAATTAAACATGAAATGAAATTTCACCTGGCTAGGAGACATGTCTGATTGAGATTAATGAACTGATCAAATGGGTTTGTTGAAGTTTGAACACATCAAAAAACCCAAAATCTCAATTGCTTTGTTTCCTGATTATATGTATGTGATCAGCAAAAAATGATGGGAGTAAGTTTAACTGCAACATTTTTGGAAAGCAACAATATATAGGAAATAATAAATCAATGGGACCCACAATTTTATTTCTTGACATTTTCAAAAAAATTGAGTTGAATTTTATGCTGTCTTTTTCTTGTTTTGTTGGTTGTGAATGGTGATAATGTTTGACATAAATTCATGTTTAAGAGTTTTAAGTTTAAAACGGATTAAATAGAGGAGCAGAAGGTTTAGATATTAACAAAAAAAAATTGTCTTATTTATATAAGTGGAATATTAATAATTAACTCGTTTTAATATTAAAACAGATATATCCGTCCATCTTAAGTGGGGCTAATTGATTATTTGATTAGTAGTTGTTGTGGTTCAATGTTGAACATGCATTGAAATTGGAAGGAAGCAAGAAATTGGATGAAGTTGAGATATTAAAAGGTGAAGCAATTTTTTTCCCATTGTAAAGGGTCAACTCCACACAACTACTACTAGAACTATTGTGATTTTTATGGGGTCGGTGAGGGAACATTAATGTATCATGCATTTAGACGGTCCGAATTCTCTCTATTAATCGAAAAGAAATGGACATCAATTGCTTTTAAATGGTGTAGATTAAATCTTGAGACGATTTAGTGGTCGTAATTATTTTACAAAATTAATGGTTAAATGAATGAAAAGATAAAATATATTAAAATAAGAGTGTATTAGAGAAGTAAATGGAGAAAAAGTAATAGAGATGATCCAAATTCGTATTTAGGGACCTAACGTATAGAGAACGAACAATTAGAGGCCTTGTAGGCATGTGTGGGTTGGTGGTGGAACTAGGGGCTAGTAGGGGACGAGCGGTCGCATTCATAAGAGATGTAAATGGTTGATATTTCGGTTAAATTTGCTGATATTTTTTTAGATTATAGTTCGATTGCATTATTAGCATTCTTTTTAAGACTTCCTATTGGGGTATCAGTTCTAGATTTTGATTTCGTGTTGTACATCATTGTGATGAGTGATGACAACGATATAAAATAGGGTGTTTTTAGATTTCATATACTTCTTGCATTGTATTTTTTTAGTCGAAACAAAATATTGTGTTTTATAAGAACGTGTGATTATCTGAGTGTTCCAAGCATGTGACGGAGGCATGACAATATTGTTGCTCTAATAACCTGGTAAAATATTTTCATTAAAAGATAAAAAAATTCACAAAACCATATGTAGGACGTGTTTAACGAATCTACACGTAAGGGGTCTGTAAGACCATGAAACATTTACTACCGTGGATTCGCCATTATCCAAAGGTTTAATAGGATTTTAATATCGTTTTTATAAGATAATCATATCTGAAATGAATCTCTCAATTTTTCAATTTATGAAATGGATAGGATTTATGCAAGTAAATATATAATCACATCTATTTCCTTTCTAATTCAGAAATGTTCTACTTCAATATTGTGGTAATCAACATAGCTTTGTACCATAATTTTAGCGAATCGAATATGCATCCATGTATGACTTGCTAAGTCAACGATTTAATATTAATTAAAAATATGTATACAGAAAGAAAGTAACCATACCTAATACTATCTTCTATTCTCAATAACTCTCCCCATTTCATTTTTATCTATACATAATACTCTCCCTATTTCTTTATTTGGCAAACTTTTATACTTATTTTAATTCTCTCATAGTCTCATCCCACAATAATACACCACAATACCCCTATTTTATCTCATTTTAATCACCTTACCCCACAAGAATACTTATTTTAATCACCTTATCCCACAATAATACCACATAATACTTTCCTCTCTCCAATCTCTCACCCACACTACAATACTTTACCATATAATACTTCATCTCTGAATTTTTATGCCCTCCAGAATAGGGAGGGTTATTGAGAACAGGGGCAGTTCTTGGGGGGGTTCAGGGGGTGCGGGCGAACCCCCTCTAACTCGGAAATAAATAAATTACTGTTCAATATATTTCATTATTGTTTGTTTGGTTCAGTGGTAAGTAACATTCATTCTAACCTAAAGGTCATGGGTTCGACTACTAATATCAACATTTTTGTTTTTTTTTGTTTTTGTTTTTTTCCCCTTATTCTAATTTTGCGTTTTTTAATAGCCTTGTACTAAAAAAAACCTATATTTTGTGTTTTATTTTTTTCTTATTCTAATTTTGCGTCTGTCTATGACCCTTCTACTAAAAAAACCTTTCAAAAAGACGTATGGGAAATGTATAAAAATTTTGTGTGCACCGAAAGTAGCGGTTGCGGGTTTCTTCGTTAGCAAAAAAATGATTTCTTAACCACGGACTAAAAGTCTTTTAATTTTGTAAACTTTCCGCACCCCCTCTCTTGAATCCCCAGAGCCGCCACTGATTGAGAATAAGATGGAGTAGAATTTAAAGTTGCATATTTGAACTCCCTCCCTTTTTGTTGCAATGCGATTTAGCGTGCGTTTTGAAAAAAAAAAAAAAATAGTTTAAAGACACTTAACTTAGTTATGGTTGTTAATCAACCACTAAAGTGTAGATGACTCAACTACATGAAAAGTGTAGTACTTAGTAGTGTTGTACGTCACCCTACACATCACCAATATAATCCATATTACTCCACAGCAAGTCAGCAAGTCTTATTGAAGACGGACATATCCGTCACAAGCTGAAGACGGGCCAAGTAATACTCAAGTAGGTAGATACTGTAAAACAAAAGCAGAATACATAGGGAGTAACATTTTGCTTTTGTCTTATCTACCCACTTGGGTATTACTTGACCCGTCTTCAGCTTGTGACGGATATGTCCGTCTTCAATGAGAATTTGTGATTACATTATTTGATCTTTGTTAAAATAAATGCACATCATATATTATTAATATTACATTAATTACTCGTATTAATTAAATGAACTACGCCACTCATCTACCACAAATACTACTATACAACCGGTTTGTATAATAAGCATTGTACAACCAAATACATTAATCCGAACTTATGTGTAATTTTTCAGAGTTTGTAAGAGTTTATTTTTTTTATATTTAAGTATGTGAGTTCAAAAACATTACAACATAGCTCAGATTCTTTTAAACAAAACTCGAAAACTTTAGTACACAGCTCGGATTTCACACCATACAATTGCATACAACTGGTTGTATAATCTACTAATTGCTCATCTACCTCATCCATGATAACAAGCATTATAACTCAAGTTTTCTTCAGAGAAAGAGTTAGCTAAAGTTATAAGAGCTCTCTTAATCCAACATTTAAGAAAAATCAAGTTTTCTTCAAAGTCGGTCCACTCAATTTTAGAGAGAGTCAAGTAAGACCATCACATGAACTTTATTCTTAGTATCATCATATAGTGAAATTAATTGTGTTATTTGTATTGGTGGAGAACCTTAGTTATGTCAAAAGGAATTTTGTCGCACGCTCATCATCATTTAAGTCTGTGTACTTTTCAATGAATAAATTAACACTCGGCCTCCTTGACTCAGTGGTCGAGTATAAACATTCACACAAAAGATTAGGTGTTTAAATCTCGGCATCCCTTATTTTTCATTTGAAGATTCACCAATGACCCGTACAATCAAAATAAGAAATACAAATCATTTATGAATTTAGTTGAAATAAGATAGATTTCCATCTTACTATACCGTATATACTACCTATAAACCTTGTACATTTTCCATTGTCTCATTACTTTCATATTAAATACTAAAAACACTGTGTGTTTTAATCTAATGATTATAAGTTTATAACAAAGGGGGTAATTTGATAACTTATACCTTGAATAACTCAATTTTTTAAATTTTATACCTTAGATAATTTTTTTTCAAAACTTATACCAAAAGTCTTATTTTCTTTCAAACTCGATACCAAATCTCAAAATAAAACTTAGAAGGACCGTTTTACCCTTACTAAATAGTCCACCCACCTTTTCTCCACCCTTTTACCCATGAACACCCACGTCCACCATAACCAACACCACGACGCCCCTTTATTTCCAGCCGGCAAAGCATCCCATCCTCACTCCGACAATGACGACCACCCAAAAAATCACCGGCGACTCAGCCAGTCACGTTACCTCCTTAATTGCAAAAAAAAATCAATTTCAAAATCTTCAGACCAATATAAAAACATCACAAAAAAGTTGAAGTTGGCTATGGAAATCGCGGATAAAGCCAACCACTTGCATTCCTATTCTACCAGGACAACAATAGCACAACATCCTTCTTCTTTGTCATTTTTTTAATAATAAGATATGGTGTGAAGTTCAGATCTGTCCAATTCCTAATAATTAAATGCGCCTGCAAAGTTTTCGGAAGTTTAGAGCCGTTAAAAATGATCTTCATCGATGACGGTCGTTCGATCTCATCGCATGCCAAATGGAGGTCGAAAAAGAGCGATGGTTCTACGGCTACATGTTTGTGGCTGCAAAGAAAAGTGATGTCGCCCGACGATTGTATGGGTGACCGTCGTTTGGTGGCCAGTTGTTGCAATAGATGGTTGTGGTGGTGGATTAGGATAAGAGAGCATGGAGAAGAAGGTTGTGAGTTGGGACATGACTGGTATTAAGGTCGCCGGCACGAGTGTAGTGATGGGGCGCCGCCGGTGGCGGTGGCGGTGCCGACGGGGAAGAAAGTGATGTTGTGGTGTCAGTTATGGTGGATGTGGCATGTGGGTGTTTATATGGGGGTAAAAGGATGGAGAAATGATGGTTAAACTATTTAGTAATGGTAAAATAGTCTTTTTAAGTTACATTTTGAGATTTGGTATCAAGTTTGGAAGAAAATAAGATTTTTGGTATAAGTTTTGAAAAAAAGTTATCTGAGGTATAAGATTTGAAAAATTGAGTTATTCAAGGTATAAGTTATCAATTTACCCCACTAACAAAGGTGCCGTGAACAATATAAGTCCCACCCTCGAATCCCACTTCCTTTATACATGTGAACATTCTTTTGGCACAACAAAAAAGAAAGAAACTAAGTCTATTGACCAAGAAATCTTTGAAGATTTCCCGCGTTAATATGAACTTCTTGACTAGTTGACCTGTCTCCAAGTCAACGATTAGGAGATACCTTGCCTTTTTTTCAACCAAGCCTCTTTTGGTTATCTGTTCTTTGACCAACAAAACTTTTAGCAGAAAAGAAGACAAAATCATGAACAAATTGCCTTTTTTAAGAATCCAAACCGGGTTTAAATCATATACTCCGACCAAAACCTACTACCTACGGTCCAAGTACCAAAATGAGCTAACAACTCATGCGCTGCCCTATCGAAGTTCAGGCGAACAAAGAAAAAGAACAGAACCCAAAATGATTATAATAGCAAATAAGGGTGTGTTTGGTTCACGCGTGGGTATGGGTTTGGAATCGGGAATCATACCTGGGTGGTATCGGGTTGGAACTTGATACCCCATACCTTGTGTTTGGTTCAATTTTAGGGGTATGTATGGGGTTAGAAATCAATCAAAGCTAAAAAAAATCTTCAAAATACAATATTTTTATTGCTAACCATGCCGACATTGCCTGAGTGTCGAAAATATGCCAGCAGGAAACTCAATTCATCATAATAAAGCAAATAAAAGGTTGACTTAAGTCATATAAAGGTGAAATGGAAGTTACAAAAATATTTAGATATGAGTCCTAGAATTGCTTATGATGAGAAACAAGGATCTCCAGGTTTAGAACCAACAGGTTGGTACAAAAGGATCGGTTGTTACCACGATGCTTTCTGGACACCCACCAACTCACCTTTATTAGCACGCTCACGGAAACAAATACGAGACATCTTGAATTGTTTGTACCCACCACGGGCACGGCCTGTGAAGATACAGCGGTTCCTGATTCGAGTGAAAGAACTGTTTCTTGGGAGCTTGGAAAGCTTGTAGCGTGCTTGTTCGCGCATTTTTTCAGGAAGAGTTGTATCTCTCCACATAGCTTTATAGAGATTTCGCTTCAGCTCATATTTGGCTGCAAGCTCTCTACGGAGCAAATCGGGTATGTTCCGCTTGTCTCCAATACGAGAAGCTATCGAAAAGCCTAAAAGAGAGGCATGGGAGTATTAGGAAACTGAATTGAGCATACCAACAGGATATCACAGTTTGCAAAATCACATATTGAACACGAGCAATGTTATATGAATTCAAACAGTACCAATGCAAGAGTTGATATATTATAATATTAAGACCCCAAAGCAACAGTGTCCATTTCCAATTGAATTAGAGACTCGTCAATTAATGGATTTGAACTACGATGGAATAAAATTGACTTACTAAATTGCCAAGTTTCCCATTATGAAGTAACGAGATTTGAGGTAATTTTCATTTGGGATTTGTTGGGAAACAATCTTAAGGGGGCGCTCGAGGGACTAGTGTGAGCCAGCTATTACACATTAAGCTTTATCAATATGCACTATAGTCTAAGTTGTTTAACCCAGGACTTTAGACTGGTAAAGAAACAGCTTCTGATTTCTGAATAATGAGAATGATTTTAATACAAGGCAGTATCGCAAGTAAAACAGTAGTCACCAGTCACCCGCACTGTGAAAAAAAGAATCACACTGAGGAATTAAGCAAAGAAAGGACACTACAGTCAATGACAAAAGCAGGGAACGCAAGTACGCAACACAGTTGGCAACCATGAGGCGGTGACTAAATGCCAGCGGCGTATCACCCTATCATCTTGTGAAACACGGCTATAAATGAGATTTCAAATGAAGCTTTCATCAGTGTTACACCCAATGATTCACTCAAGCAGCTTCAGGGTAATTACACATGCTTATACTTGCTCCACTGATTGTTACTATGGCCAAGTAGTCAATCATCCTTCATGCTAATTAAGACCTTAATAATTTTTATATTCTTACACCTGACTACTTTCAATCACCATAAATGAAATATCACAATAGTGCGTCAATTTAAAAGGTGTACACAACTAGAGTAAGAAGATAGTATAATGACATTTCCTGCAATATAAATATACACATGTTACTCAATGTCGTATAGTAAAGCCCGTCCCTCCTCTCCCATCTCTCTCACTCCATGCTCAATGCCAGCTAACCCTCTACTGATTTTTTTCTCTCTGATAGCCTGGGCAAGGGACCCGTTCTGGCCACTGCCAGCCTTCCTTCTTTGTTTTTCTAGTTTCTATGTGTATTTTTCTTAGTTTTTGCTTGTTTCTCTTCCCTTTGATATGTCTATTTGTTCTCTTTGTAAGAGTTTACTTGTACAGTTGTGCAAAGTCTTATACATGGGAAGATCTCCTTAAGAAAGGTGCTTAAGTATGTACAGTTAGCGATAAATATGGTGTAAGGACTGAGCCGTACCATGGAAGGGGGTAAGAAAGAAAGGGAGTAATCAGTAGAATAGGATTCAAATTTGTACTAAACTGATAAGATTCCCCCTTAAAAAGGATAATTATTCATGCAAGTGTTGTTTAGCTCCAAATTTTTGTGGTTCTTCATTTTTCCCTTCAACATAGAGGTTACCCCTACTTCTATACAAAAGCAACACATTTACACATCTAGGAAACTGGCTTTTGGCAATTGTATACAGGTTACCACATTGCCCTTGAATCTCCACGCATAAAAAGGACGTAAACTCCATTTATTTTAAGGGTGCTATTATTTTTGTCGATTTAGACCTGTTGCTCGAGTAACCCATCAAGTTACATTGCTGCTAACAGATCCTAAATCATCATTTATGTATTCTTAGGCAATTTGATAGAGAGCTACTTAGCTTGGTAATGACCAAAAAGTGAGAATAGAGCTGATATTCTACTCGTAAGATTGTTTTCAAAGTTATAATCATATAATGTACCCACTTGAGGCTGTTGCATCGATATAATCAGCATGCTGTAACTTCAATTAGTAACCTATATAATATCATCTCCAAAACTTCTACACTACACAGTTACTACAAACATTCAATTATGTTTATCGTCTAAAACTCTACCACTCTAACCTCCATTTTAAGGTCTCTTCTCTCAACAAAACCAAAGCTTCTGTCTTCTACACACCGAACAGAAACAAGCCAGCGTATATTGCACCCGAAAACAGAAGTACCAATTAATCTAATCACATCAAAACCACTGAGCTTAACCCCCTAAGTGTTACTCTCTCAAATTTATCATCCTCACTCAATGTCGTACATTAAAGCCCATCCCTTCTCTCCCACTCTCTATACTCAAGGCCAGCTACTGATCTGTTCCTCTCTGATAGTCTGAGCCAGGAATGCCCATTTAGTCATTGCCGGCCTTTCTTCTTTGTTTTTCTTGTTTCTACAAGTATTTTTCTTAGTTTTTATTATTTTTTTTTTTTTATTATTTTTTTTTTTTCTTGTTTCTCTTTCCTTTTATGTTTCTCTTCGTAAGACTACTTATGCAAAGTCGTAGATAAGGAAGTCTGACCTTGTTTTGACACCCACGAGTCTATACATGTGAAGATTTCCTCAAGCAAAGACGTACAGTTATCAAAAAGACTAAGGTGTACCATGGAATGGGATGAGCAGAAACAGAGTAATCAGTGCATTCAGTAGAACAGGAATTCAAATTTGTTCTAAAGCAGTAAAGCCTAAGATTCCTGTCAAAGAGGATAGTTATTCTTGCAAGTTTCGTTTAGCTCCAAAATTTATGCCCTTCTTCATCCTTCAATTCAACACAGACGGTATTTTGTTTGAGGATCATAACTACGTGTAACACATACAATTATCCAAAAGCATCACATTTACAAATCTACATAACTGGCTTTGGCAATTGTGATGAGGCCATACAGGTTTCCACATTGCCTCGAATCTCCATGCATAAGAAGTAACTCCATTAATGCTAGGGTGCTATAATTTTTTACGATTTAGACATGCTGGTCGAGTAACCCATCAAGTTACATTGCTGCTAACAGATCCAAAATCATCCTTCTATGGATCCTCAGGTAATTTGATAGAGAGCTACTTAGCTAGGTAATGACCAACAAGTAAGAATTGAGCTGACAATCGTACTTGTAAGATTGTTTTCAAAGTTATATTATGTACCCGTTTGAAGATGTTGCACACTTGCACTTATATAATGAACAAGCTATACCTTCAGCAGGTAACCTCTTTAATATCGTCTCAAAACTTACACATTACGCAGTTAATACAAACATTCAATTACTTCTATCGTCTAAACCTTGTGCCACTCTAATCTCCATTATTAACGACTCCTCTCTCAACAAAACCAACGCTTCTGTCTTTTACATATCAGAACAGAAACAAGGCAGCATATTTTGAACCGCGAAAATAAAAGTACCTAATTAATCTAATATCAAAACCACTGAGCTTAATCCCCTAAATGTTACTCACTCCTAAATTTATCATTTTCACCCAACTTTTCTGATTAAACAATGCAAACTTTAACCATTTCTCATAATATATGCGGACAACAAAAAAAAAAAAAATTGTCACAGTTTGAATATAAGAAAACAAAAAAACTTCAATTGTATATTTGATAAATACCCATCAAAGTCGATGTCTTTGGACCATCAAAGTCAAACGCGGACAATAAAATCGAGAAGTGTCTATTATTCCCGTCAATCCTCACTCTCAAGTGTCACTAATAATCTAGCTCCAAAAGACATAAATAAGCACTCAAATCACAAATATACAACCAAAGATTAATCCATGTTCATTTCAATTAATCCAACTCAAACAATTATCAACACATTACATAATACTACACTATAATTGCTCTTAGAGGCATTTCAACAAACAGTTGGTGGGCAATCACAAATTAACAAATACACCACGACCCATATGAAATCCAATAATCAAATGGAGCTTACCTCTAATGGGGTTAAATTGGCTGATGAGATTAGGTTGTGGAGATGGAAATTGGAGTGGAACTTTGCCCAGAAATTTCCCAAATAAACTCAACATTTCTCACTGACGAAAAGTTGGAGGGTTTTGGTTGTGTGATCTGGGAAGTTGCGACTTGGTTCTAAAATTAGACGGGAGAGAAAAAAAGAAGCTTGTGGTTATAGTCGGGTTGTAATCGAGACGATCTGAGCTTAAGTTTGATGGGTTCGAATGCTCGATATTGACTCGTAGGTTTGAGCTTGGGCTCGGCTCAGGGTTTGTTTCGTCAAAAGAATAGTAACTCCCACTTTAACTCAAGTATAAGTCAAACTCAAGACCTCAAGACGGAGTATGTTTTTCAAAAATTTCCTGTCTTAGAACTAAACTAAAAATAAATATTTTTTTAAAATGATATAACTGAAGTAATATAGTATAGTTTAAAGATATCAAAAAAAAAAAAAAAAATTGTATACTAAATTAAGTACTCTTAAAAATGTGTCGAATCGTGTTTCAATTCGAGTCAATGTTGAGCTCGAATCGATTTGGATTTGATCAAGCTCGGTTCAAGCCTGTGATGGCGATTAGTTTGACGGAGCTCAAGTTTAGTTTTGACCAAATTAATTGAGATTCAAAGGGTTCGTTGCATAGGCTCGCCTTATCATCTACGAGTATCACTTAAAATTAGATCAAACAAAAGTATTATGTCATGTTGGTTTATGCTTGTGTCATATGTAAACAGGATATGAACACCTCATCCCAAACCCAATCCGCATAAATCTCGTGTCACGTTTATGTTGACTCAATTACATAAATTGGTCATCAAATCTCAAAACAAATTTGTTAACTTCGTGTTGAACTCAGGCTGCATTTTCGTGTCATATTAATATTTAGAAAGTTTATATATTTATGCAAGGAGGATTAAAATAAGTTAGGGCAAATTTAGCAACTAGGTTATTCGTGTTTAGAGAGCTCAATCCAAACACAACCGAACTAAATCTCATGTTGTGTTCGTACCGATTTAGTTACATAAATATGTTATTAAAGCTCAACTCAAATTCATTAATTTGTGTCAGGTTCATGTCTAATACGGAGTATCATTTTGGTAAAATGTGAACTGTTAAAAGGAAATGAGAGTAAAATATAGACCGTTGAAAGAAAATGAAAGGAAACAAGAGTCAAGAGACAGTACAAAGGGTCCAAATTTAAACTGTTTTCTACGATCCCAGTCGCTCCCCTAGCATCAAACCCCCAATTTCCCAATTCCAAAATCGTTCGATAAACCCTAATTCCCGATCCACAACAAAATCCCCAAATTCAAATGGAGACTCTTCAAAATGCGTACCGCGACGACGACGACGACGATGACGCATCCATTGACACGGACCTTTCTCCAAACCCGAGCCTCATTCCCGATCCTACTGAGCCGAACCTACCGCATGCATTAGTTTCGGAAGCTGCTGTAATGGCGGAAGCGTCAAGTTCTGAAGCTGCTGGATTGACGGAAGCTTTAGGTTCGGAAGTGGCGGCAATGGCTGAAGCTTTAGGCTCAAAACCTGCTGTAATGGCGGAAGCTGCTGAAAAGTCGAAACTTTTAGGTTCGGAAACTGCTGTGATGGATGAAGGGTTAGGTTCGGAAGCTACTGGTATGGCGACTGAGGAGTTTGCTCTAGGTTCGGAACGGATTGGAGGAAAGGTGGGAGCTTTAGGTTCGGAATCTACTGGGAAGGTTGAAGCTGCAGTAGTGGAAGAAATATCATCCGATTCGATGTCCGAAAGCGAGCACAAGAACAATGCTGTTGAGATTCCAGAATGTTCTGAGATGAAGAAATCAGAAGGTGAAGACAATGAAGAAGAAAATGACGATGATGAAACGATAATGGAAACCCTAGCTTTGAAGAAGCAGAAATCTCTTACCCTTGACCACCTTGATGCCGCCATTAATGGCAATGTGAGTAAGAAACCGTCGAAGAAGAAGAGCAAGAGCAATAGTGTGTGGACTAAGCCAACTTCGAGGAAAGGCAAGAAAAAGGCGAAAAATGGTGGCAATAATAATAACAATAACAACAACAACAACAACCAATCTCCTCCGAAAACTGAGAATGAAGTGTTAGTCACACCAATGCCGAGATTTCCTGATAAAAATGACGATAACCCTGAGTCGGAAATCTGCCTTTCAAAGGTGCACAAGGCGGAAAAGGTTGAGTTGAGCGAGGATAGGTTGAGTGCTGGGAGTTGTAAAGGGTATAGGATGGTGAGGGCGACACGTGGGGTGAGTGAAGGGGCTTGGTATTTCGAGATAAAGGTGGTGCATTTAGGGGATTCCGGCCATACTAGGCTTGGGTGGTCGAATGAGAGAGGGGATTTGCAAGCGCCGGTGGGGTATGATGGGAATAGTTTCGGGTATAGGGATATTGATGGGTGTAAGATTCATAAGGCATTGAGGGAGAAGTATGGGGAAGAAGGGTATAAACAAGGGGATGTTATTGGGTTTTATATTAATTTACCGGATGGCGAATCTTATGCTCCGAAGGGGCCACATTTGGTGTTGTATAAGGGGCAAAAGTATGTTTGTGCTAGTAATTCTAAGGAGGATCCTCCCAAGTGTGTTCCTGGTGAGTTTGGGGCCTTTCCTTTTGTTTGTTGCCGTCTTTATTTGGTATTGTTAAGATATAAATTTTTCCGACTTGCTAACTAAATGAAGGATTTTGTTTCCCTTTGTTACCCTCTTCTCTTGTTCTCTCCATCGAAACAAAGATTAATTGATAGGTTTCAGTAGACAAGAAATAGATTGTGTAGCTCTTTGTTTCGATACACATTAATGGGAGGAGAATAGACGAATGCCATTTTAGGAAGGATTCGACTTGCCTTGTTGCCATTGCAGGAGGGAACATGAATCTCTTCATTCGTTCCCTCCAAATTTTTCCGACTTGCTAACTAAATGAAGGATTTTGTTTACCTTTGTTAGTTGTTACCCTCTTCTCTTGTTCTCTCCATCGAAACAAAGATTAACTGATAAGTTTCAGTAAACTGATAGACTAGTTTGTGATGCTTATGCTAATAACCCTCTATAGACCTTAATCCATGTTAGAAAATGTTCTTGGAGGAGTAATGTGTGTTGTTGTGATTGCAATTGGTAGTTATACTGACTTGGCCGATGAGTAGCATCATCAGTTATTTTTTAGCTTTTCTTCGAACTTTATGAACTGCTGAATGGTGAGGAGGTTCAGAATATGTGTACCGGAAATACAAGTTATTTGAATTAGTTGAGAATTAGGTGATCAGCCTCCCCGAGAAGTATTTTTATATGCACATTTAAATTTTATTAAAGGATGGCATTACTGTATATCAAGTGTCTATGAAAAGGGCGATAGCACTTAGAATTACGTTTATCATTCCGGTTACAAATTGTGTCATTTTAGGGTCTGTTTGGATTGAGAGAATTGGAGGGAAGGGGAGGGGAGGGAAAGGGGGGGATTCAATTTCCTTTGTTTGGATACAAAATATGGAAGGAGGGAAATGGAAGGGGAGGGAAATTAGAGGATTTATTTTCCCTCCTATAGAACAAACTATAATCTTTTCATGTGTGGCAAGATTTGGAAGGAAAACTTGATTTGAACTCTCATTTAATTATGAAAAGGCAATTTTACCCTTGCCAAAAATCTAAAACACAACATATCAGGACATACAGAATGTTAATACAATACCACTGAAATTTTTATAGAATGTTAATAAGACATTACTCGGCAGCGGAACGGAGATTCTCCGTCTCCATTTTCCTCTTCTCTTTTTGCCTCCGTCTTTCCTCCCATATCAATACCAATGAAATTTTTACAGAATGTTAATAAAACAGGATTGACGAGGTGGAAAACTTGCGTAAATTAGACGAAACAATTATCAATTTCCGAAAACCCACGGGACATCGTTCAACTGAAATTTTTAGAGCTGCTTGTATACGAAGAGTGAGAAGAAAATGATGATGAAACAGTAAAAGAATAATTACGATGCTTTTCCTAAAAAAAGAAAAAAAAAAGAATAATCAAAAGATGAAAATGTCGCTGCTTTGCCAAGTTACGCAAAAGATGAGTTGATGACTGCAGCAAAGTGAAGAAGCTGCCATCTCCCTCCTTCCTCCCCTTCCATTTCCCTCTCATCAATCTTGTTATCCAAACAACCACAATCCATTTTCCTTCCCCTCCCCTCCCCTCCCCTCCTCTCCCTTCACCTCACTCCCCCTCCCCTCCCTTTCCCTCCTAAAATTGTATCCAAACACACCCTTAAGAACAGATGGCCTCTATTTACTGAAGAATACACTGGTGTGCGCTAAAATATAAAATACAAGTTCCATAGTTTTATTTAGCCAGGGTGATGATGAAATCTTAATCCTGCAGTATTTATCGTTGGGGATGTACAGTCACATCTGATGGGTCGAAAGACATTTAGTAGAACACTCTTGGAAGATAGGTAGTTGGCACTGAAGATACTTGTTCTGTTGGGTTTGAAATTTGATTTGGTATTTAGGTGGTTTGGTTACCGAGTAGCAGCATGCTGCTATTCATCTGCTTTTCGTGTGCTAAATTGTTATTAAGCCAAAAATCTCAAGTTGATCTGTTTCAGTACCTTGATAAAGTTTTAGTGCCTACAAGTCCCCAAACCCTCCCCTCCTGTGTTTTAATTGTAGCGAGGCTGTTTGTCCTGTGTAATGAGTATGCATTTACTGGTGCAGGGAGTGAGATATCGTTTTTCAAGAACGGTGTTTGTCAAGGAGTTGCTTTCAAGGATCTTTATGGTGGACGCTACTATCCTGCAGCATCAATGTATACCCTCCCCAATCAACCAAATTGTGTGGTCAAGTTCAATTTTGGGCCTGATTTTGAATGTTTTCCAGCTGACTTTGAAGGCCGTCCAGTTCCGAAGCCCATGATTGAAGTTCCTTACCATGGATATGAAGACCGAGTTGAGAATGGTGTATTAGATGAAAACAAACAATGAAATGGTTCTGTTTAGATGTATTGTATGTACGAAACCAGGGACTGGGTCTTTGCCTCCCCTGTTCCGGGTCTTTTGTGTTTAGGAAAAGATGATCATTCTTGTAGATCAATGTTAGAGAGGCAGGCAGTGTAATATGAAGTACCAGTACCGTTAATCAACTGTTCATGAACGAGGTGACCCATTGCGTTAAGCTGCAGGTTCGGACAATGTTAAGCCGGCTCACATTCAACTCAAGCCTGTATATGTTTCTTTTTCCACCAGCTCTAGTTTATAAGTATGAGTCTCATACATCAACGCAAAGGATAGACAGATGCATATGCACCGGCTGCAATATGTTCACAGTTTAATCCCTTCCCTCAAAGCAGCAGATATATTGAAAAAAAATTCAAGTTTCAAAACTTCTTCAATCTAAAATTGGGAACTTCATATTTCCAACAGATCTGTATTGTAATTTGCAATTCAGTTGATTGCCCAACAAGTTCCTGCCTCAGTTAACAACACAGTTTTTTTATTTTTCGAGTAATGAAGGGTAAACCCCGAGACCTGCCGTGAGTAGGGTATACAAGAAATAGACTTGGAAGAGTGGAAGATAAATGATTTTAGCGTGATGCTGAAACTGTTAGATGAATCAATATTTAAAGCCAACGTTGTGGAATGAAAGTTGCTGAATAAAACGCAAGTTTGAAGACGATGTTGAACCCTCATTTGAGATTGAGTTGATCTCAATTGAGATTGAGTTGATTTTCATAGGCATCATTTTAATTTCTACAATTATTCACACAAGACCTCACAAGTATTTTCTATTCCATGGGCATATTACCCATTTCCGGAAAAACAAACGCAGCATAATCAGTTGCTGTTAATTCTGCAAACAAGTCACAGCATGAATTCTCAGTCTCGTGTGTACTATTTCACCAACGAATAAGTTTCTTTTCAAACACACCACAGTGAAATTCTCGGTCTAGCTCAGCTACCATTAGTCCATTTCATCGCCAAAAAGAGTGCCAGGATGACAGAAGAAAGACAAGTTTAGCCGTGAACTCATAGGAACAAGCATCCAGGGGAATTACCCCCTTGCTGATTAAATTAAATAGACAGGGTATTAGCATTTCACACAGACAACAAAGTTTCATAACATCAGAATTTGAACAAGTTCAAGGATCATTAATGCAAATATTAAGTTAAATTAATACAATGAAAACATTTTACTCAACGGTCAAACACGCCCCTCTTTCATGGACACGAGGATATGTGAAGCAATTAAGGGTTGGACAATGAGCAAACTTCAAACCCACAAAACGTATCTGCATTTGCCATCATCAACCAGAAGGCTAGTACCTCCTCCGAGGACTTCTTGATCTGTGACCACGTGGTGGTGATCTGCATCGAGAATAAGAACATGTGACGCATGTATAGAAATGGAGCTGTGTCTAGAGTACGAAGTAAGCACTTGCAAACCCGGGAGACTCATTTAAGTGATATAAAGATTAAGGAAGGGCTCAAATTCTCATATTGATAAACTAGCCCCAAATAGTTGACACTCTCAGGCCCAGGAAAAAAAGTCAGTCCGGAAATCTAAGGCAAAGTGGTACGCATTGACAAATTTATACCCAGGGTCACTTTGTAAAGCAAGCAAAGCTCTCCCACAAAATAGCATAAAAGAAGGCAGACAAAAAACTACGTCAACAATCAACATCACCCAATTACCTCTAACGAATAAATTGGACTTTTAAATGAAGAACCAACCTCTGAGTATATAATACGGAGTACTCTCTAGCCTTTTACCCCAGAGATACTTATACAGAACCGATTAAGTACACTCATGATCAAGTCTCAAACAGTTCTTAGATGGGAAAGAAATGGGAAAGGAAAGTTGGTATCTCTACAAGAATCCCAACACAAGTGTTCAATGCATAGAGTGTTCAATGAGATAGATTCAGGCAAATTTGCACCTAGTCACGACAAAATCCAGCTGTAGCCATCAATAATCCCAGATATATAAGCTTAATGAATTTAGTTAAAATTTACTAACCTTCTGCGGTTACCCCTCCTCTTGTACGGGCCATTACTGAAAGCCCACTCAACGTTTATCGTTTGATCAAGCATAGTGGCACCACTCAGCTTCTTTATTGCTTCTTGTGCTTCCTCAAACTGCTCATACTCAATCAGTGCGTATCCCTGGAGGTAAATATGCCATCAAGCAGCCTAGTATTAGAAAATTAGTAAAAACATTCGAAAAAGAGGTAATAGTAAAGGATACAGCCTCGACAGAACACCATACTGAAATCTGGGAGAATCCACTACGACCACTAATATACACCCCAAAAGGAACAAAATTACAGCTTAAACTGCATAATGTTAAGAGACATCCACTTCGGATAGTTGATGACAAAATGACCTTCAGCAAACGACTATGTACATCAAAACCGTAATCGTACACAAAGTACCAATAAGTACACCGGAAACAAGTAACTAAAGTCAACCCATTAGTAAAGACAGAATTTGACAAAAGAAAGTGACAGAAATATCGTTAGATAAAAGAGTTGAAAAGGTAATTGAATGCACGGATACCGCGTTTCAGCCAAGTAACACACCAGACAAAAAAGCATATGCTAAAGGACAAAATAGGTAACACATGGGCAAGTAAACCCTAGAATACAGTTTTCAATAGTTCTACGGACAACAGACCTAAAGCTATACAGATTCACTTTCACACCTAAATATAGGTATACCACGCTACGCAATAAACTCAACTCAAGTGGCTCTCATCAATAACAGTGTGTTCCAGCCTAGATGAACAGACACTCCAGACAAGAGCAGAAGATCCATATACTGGAAATTCTAAAAGTTCATATACTAAAAGTTTAAGCTCCAGTAACAACATGAGATTTGTGAACCTCAAATCGTGCACAAGTATTGGAAAGGAATCAATTGTACTGGAAATTTAATTAATATCAGAAAAATATATAAGAAAGCACACAGAGTGAATACTCAATAAGCCTTTATCGACTCCAGAATTTTTTTAGCATGCAGAGAAAGGGAATGCAAAATGAAAATTTCACCCGCAAAGGGTGGTCATTTCACCAGCAAAGGGTGGTCAATGGCCAATACAGTAATCAAAATTCAAGTGAAATTGTAAATACTTGCCTTAACAAACCCAGTACGACGATCCAAATTCAAATGTAGATTCTTCAGCTGTCCGAACTCTCCAAAGACATTATGAAGATCCTCCTCTTGTGCTTCCTCATGCACTCCCGTGACGAGTACAATCCAGCCTTCAATAGCTGCAGTAAACCAGAAGAATTAGCTACTTTTCCACATACATATGTAAAATAATGAAAATAAATTGAGAAGGTGGATGCAAGTTGAACAGTCCGTATCAGGAGCCTCAACGGTCAACCTACATTGAAGAATATTCCTCAAAAACCTAGATAACCTCAACATAATTGCCAAAAAAGAATATAATCCAAATCCAATTTTACTGATGGGTTCACTTTCAAAGTTGTATCATCTATCTCCAATGTGACTCAAAAGTGGTAAATGGAACCAAAAAAAGCTTGGGATCCTATCAACTAATTCCGACAAAAATCAAAGATCAAATCCATAAAATGCAAGGC
>JAGPOY010000112.1:12114-43418 GCA_018983105.1 Silene uniflora | reverse complement strand
GATGTGCACATTAATGGCTTGAGTTATGGAGGGACTCACGTAGTTTAGGCGTGACGTCTGGCAGGGGATCCGAGTCGCTCTCGGGCCCGGTACCACCGACGTGTTCGGAGTACCTTTGTGTGATTAGGCACGTCTGGGCGTGTCCCGGTGTCCGGTGGTGTGGCGGTGGTGTGGTGGAGACGAGGTGATGGTACTCAGGGTCATTCTATTGTATTTAATTTACATGTCATGCATATATATATATATATATATATATATATATATGTTTTGTTGTCGGGACTGACGTTTGTGTGTATGTGTCTGTCACTTGTCCCTCTTGGGGTGGCCTGTGTTGATCCATATGATGTCTTGATCATATGGGGAGCAGATTGTTTACAGGTTGCATGGTTAGCACATGGGTTGCAGGACGTCTTGAGGAGTCACGAGACATGAGTCGTAGTAAGATGAGCATGCTAGTCACGAGTTGTATTTATTCATTTGTTTACGTTTATGTAATCATTAAACCTTTATATTTATAATAAAATGTTCTTTTATCGAAGTTTTGGAACACTACCTCGGGAAACCGAGTTGGTAGCGCCCCGAATATCTTGGCCGGATAGTCGGGGTGTTACACCCATACTATGTGTAGGGCTGTGCATTTTCCGGTCCAGACCGGAAAAACGGACCGGACCGGACCGGACCGGTTTAGGCGGACCGGAACCGACCCGGAAACATTCAGGTCCGGTCATCGGTCCACTGTTTTTGGCAATTCCGGTTTTCGGTTCGGTCCGGTCCAAAACCGGAATTTACCGGTCTGGACCGGTTTGGACCGGATTCTTAAATTTACCGGTATGGGCCTCTCAATTCGCGAACTCTCAAATCCCAGCCCATTTCTCACTCTGAAGTCTGAAAAATAGAATCCCTACTCCCTCACTGCCTCACAACACAGTCGTAATTAGAATCCCAAATCCCAAATTCCTCTAAAAGAAAAACCCTAAATTTATTTTTCTGCTTCTTCTTCCCTGATTCTTCAATCTAGGCCTGTTCTCACTCAGTTGCCACTCAATCTGGGTACGTTCTCACTCAATTCATCTTTTTGTTTTTGTTTTTATGACAATAATTAGAGTTTCTCTGTACAAAGATATGGTTTTTTTTCCTTTTTTGGGTACTAATGTGTGATTATATGAGTGAATAATTGTATATAATGATGAAAGTTAGTAGCTTTTGATCTAAAATGATACCGGTCCGGGCATTGGTCATGGCAGAGTTTGAGAAGATGAAGGTGGAGGATGACACAATATTCGTTTCATAATCGCAGAATTGAAGTGGACAGTTTTTGCATTGAGACACGATGACACATCTCGACCTTTAGATAACATCTTTTTTTCTTTTTGGCTGTGTAGCAATGAACATTTGGACACTTTGCTGCTGATGTACTAAGGTTTTTGTTTCGGAGTTGTTGGTACTTAGATATAGTATTTATGGAGTAGTTGTATACTTGTATTACAATATGCAAAGTTGCAAACTAGCTGATTCCAATTTTTTTGGTTAGAAGATGGACATGGCGTTGTGCCTTTGTAAGAATTGGAGTTGGTTTTAAACAAAAAAATACAACTTCTGCAGTTCCAGTAATTCCGGTCCTAACCGGTCCGGTTCGGTCCAGACCGGAATTTTACAGGTCCGGTCCCGGTTATGAAATTCTTAATACCGGTACGGGCATCGGTCCACACATTATCTCTATTCCGGTTCCGGTCCGGTTCGGTCCGGTTCCGGACCGATGCACAGCCCTAACTATGTGTATGTCCTTGAAAAACTTTAGGAGATAGTCCTTTTGTAAAGATATCTGCAATCATGAGATCAGTCCCTATGTGCGTAATGACAAATTTCTGTAATCTAACATCTTGCTTCAGTGAGAGGTATTTAAGGTTCATGTGTTTTGATCCCTTAGATATCCTATCATGCTTGGAGAGAGAAAAAAAATATTGCAGCTTGATTATCACAGTGAAGCGTTATAGGCTTTGAGATAAAACTCAAAAGTCCAAACTAAGAGATAAAATTATGCAACCACGCTCCATGTATTGAAGCTTCACTTACTCCCACTGATCTTGAGATAGATACAAGGATCAATGATAGTTTCTTTGAAACCAAAATCAGTAATGATTTCATCGAACTTTAAATACCATTGTCTTGGTCAAAATGAGCCACTTTAATACCTTGTTGATTCAGCCTAGACTCCTCTTGGACCAATTTGTGAGTCAGTTCATTAGGTGACCACTTGTCCGTAAGAGTGTTATAATGAACATGAAAATGTCCATATTCAGGGGTAGAGGATAAACTGTTTAGGATAAATTATAGGACAAGAAAAGAATCGTTCATCGTCATTCCTAAACCCTTTAGTTTGGCTGCAAGGTTAGTCATTTCAAGAACGGGCTCGTGCATTGTACGAGTACCATTGAACTTCATGGTTGTAAGTTTTGCCATTAATTTTCCAGCAAGGGATTTGTCTGCAGTCTTAAACCTTTCTTCAATGTTTTTAAGGTACGCTTTTGCACTATCAGCTATAGGTAGGGAGGTCTTAATGTTGGTTACAATAATCCAACGTAAAAATAATATGCATAATCTGTCAGACCTCTCCCAAGCTTCATGGAGAGATATTTCAGCATGGGTACTTTCTTTGGTTAAATCAGCGGGCTTATCTTTGAGAAGACAAGTATCCAGTTCCATTAGCTCCAAAGTGAACTCAACTTGCTCGTTCCATTCAGAGTAGTTTGTTCCATTAAACTGCATTTTTTTTTAAACACAACACAATTCTTATAATGCTCATGCGGGTAGTCACTATAATACATAATTATTACACATGACATAATAGTATAACCTTCTTGTGGGTAGCTATACAGGTTATATGTGTAAGTAGGTAGAATAACTATATATATTAAAGCAAATTGTAATATTCGTATTTATTGAAGGTCACTGCGGTGAACTCTTCTCATACGATTAACTCATGATATTTGCATAATATAGTATGACAAAACTTTTAGATGCAAATAATTCATCCATAGACATTATGATGAATTATATAGCAGTATGAATGAGACGAAAGCGATATATGTCTATAATAAAATAATACATTGTAAGACTTTCTAAACGATTAATCAGCACAATCCAAATTTATATTAACAGTCATATGCAAAGTGCCGGAACAACATATTAGCATTCATAGTAGAGTTCAAATAATTCAATTTTACCATAAGAATGCATGTGCCGACAAGAATTCATTAATCAATATCTATATACTTAAACTTTATGTATATAGAAAAATCATATCACCAAGAATACTTAAAAGATTTTACTCAATACTTAACGTCAAACTACATACGGAGTACTTTCAAAATACGACATTCAAATTTGTTCATATTAGCCTTATAAGTCATCATGATTAGCCTTATAAATTTTTAGTGCTTATATGCCAAGGTATTTGTCAGAATAACAAAGTACACAAGATTGAGGAAGCAATAGGGCTTGAGGAACAGATAAGATGTCATAAGGCATGCTCAATAACACGCACAAAAATACCACAGTGCAAATCAGTTTCAATAATATCCCAAAATAAATATTAATTTGCGGAAGTTTGAGATGTATTTAAAAGTCATTGTATACAAATTATGTACGGAGTATATTAATCCTTGTAATGGATAAGCATGAGTTCAATAACCTAAATCTGATACCACATGTTAAACAATTATTTTACATGAACCCTAAGATCTTTGAACACATGAAAATCACGTAGGATTAAACGTAAGAAATTAGAGAAACATACCTCTTGACATTGCTTAATAATAATATGAGATCTGATATGAACCTCCTGATTATCAGATCTCGTTGAATAAGAAAAGTGACAGCTGTAAGAAAATAAAACTAGGTTTCTCCCTCCTGTCCTTATACTTTAAGTGTTGTATATGAATAAGTTTAGCATGCTTTAGAGCTTAATTCTTGCTTTTAGCTTAGAATTTCTGATGGAGGAAATTCTATATATATAGGCGGAGAGAGGACCTTGTTTCCTTTTAGGAATTTGACTCAAGTAAATCTCAGCCGTCCATCAAGGCTAAGCAAATATGGAAATAATCCTTTAATGAGTAAATATGGAAACACCTCCTTATTTATTATAATAATAGTGTGAACAACATATCTCTTAATACCAATTTCCAATTAGACCATAAATATAAGGAAGATAAATTACGTATCTCGTAATTTTTCTTACATCTAGTCATTATTTAAAATCAAATTTGTATAGTCTTGACCTTGTATATTATATCTAATAAAACTAAATAAAAAATAACACTAATACAACCATTAATAGGTGTCATGGTTTGAAATTCCTCCTCCTAAATTTTAAACGGTAATGTAGTAGTTTTTGATCGGGTGGATTGAGTATAAAGTTTTACAAAATTACTTGTATATTAACACAAGATAACTATGGAATACAATGCAAATGAAGAGAATATGGTCACATTATCATCTTCCGGAAAAAAGTCTAGTCGACAGAATGGATTGGATTAGACATGAGCATAACCAAACCAAAGCAATTTTTTTTAAAACATGTATTTTTTGATGTTGACCATTTGCTTAAATGATGAGAGCCATTACCATTAGTCCATTACCATTTACACCAACCAACGTTGATAGTTTATCAGCATCTAGTTAAAGCAAATAAAATATTTCGTAGAATTTAACCGTTTAAATTTATAATTATAAAAACAAATTTATCTGATCCGTCTTATAGGAGACTAACTAACCGTCAAACCAAACGTCCAAACCCATGGCTTGCGGCTTACACATGACAACACAAAACCGAGATACACACACCACCAGCACACATTAGCTGGAGACTAATAACCTTCTCAACTCCATAACACTTCACTCCAACTTCCCCCCTTCTCTCTCTTCCTCCTCCCCCATCACAAAATGAACAACACCAACAACCCGGGCCCACATCGGCCAACGCCGGGCCACAGGCGGGCCCACTCCGACACCTCCTTCCTCCTCTCCTCCTCATCCGACATGGAAGACGAAGAATATTTCTTCGATATGGAAGCCTTCAATTTCTCTTCTCTTGACCTAATTTCTCCGCCGCCTCCTCCGCCGCCTTCTGCCGCCGTTGAAGGTGGAGAGAGGCGGCTTCATCGCCGGACTAGCTCCATGGACGGCGGTAGTTGTTCTAGCTCGATGATTGATGGTGACGATGGGTTTATTATGGTTGACGGTGTCAAGAAAGCTATGCCGCCTGAGAAACTCGCTGAGCTTGCTCTTGTTGATCCTAAACGCGCTAAAAGGTTCGTCTCGTCCTCGTATCGCTTTCGCTTTCGATTTCTTTAGTTGTATGCGGAATTATGTATAATCGAAAACAAATCTAATAGAAATCGGAGAAAGAATTGCGATTCCGCGCACTTTCTCGTATCGGATTATGTTAAAAGATTCGCCAATCGCCGAATACTTTGTATTGTTTTCTGTTACTGTTTTATTGTAGGGAGCTTATAGGAATATGTATAATCGAAAACAAATCTAATTGAAATCGGAGAAAAAGTTCTTGTTTTAGATGATGATTCGATACGCTTTCTTGTGTTTCTTGAATTTAGGCATATTGATGAATGTGATTCAAACGATTTGGAGAGGAGGTAGGCGTAGGAGTAGGAGGACGAGTGTGTAGAGAGTATGTAAAATCGAAAACAAATCTAATAGAAATCGGAGGAAGTTTTCTGTTTTAGATGATGATTCGGCACACTTATCGAGTTATCGTGTAATTTATTGATTTGTTAGTTGAATTTAGGTATAGTGATTACTGATTAGTGAGGGTGTAATTTATTGATTTGTTAGTGTAGTTTCTTGTGATTGTATATTTATGAAATGTGAAGTGATTCAATCGAATTGGAGGGGAGGTACACGTAGGAGGATGAGCGTGTAGAGAATATGTAAAATCGAAAACAAATTAAGGATGTCAAACTTTAATTTGATGATTCGGTGCTTGTATTTATTATCCAGGTTGTGTTTGTGTTACTTGAATTTAATCTAGTATTGCTGTAATTTAGTGAGTTGATAGTGTAGTTTGTTGTGGTTGAATATTGTGAATGCGATTCAACACAAATTGGAGGAGAGGATGATATAGGAGAAATGAGAATGAGAATTGCTCTGCCTTTTGGAATTAGGGTTATTTTTCTATGTTTACTAGTGTTTCGGAGTTCAATCGGTTTGATACTGATGTTTGATCTGGAGTTCAGGGTGGAAACTATTATTGAGTATAAGTCACAAGGTTGATCTGAAGTAAACACTTCTTACTGTTTAGTGTGTTCAGTTTATAACACTTTGAACCCTAAATTTTTTGGTGTGGCTTGGATTTCAATGTTGCATTTTGGATTACTACATAGATGGAGATATGGAGTCTTAGGGTGAATAGTCGTTGCAACATTTAACGAGTATGACCTGAATATTTTCTGCTGGTTACATTGGAGACTAAAGAGATGTTGGGGGAGGTAAAGCTTTATTTTGAAGGGTTTTCTGTGACTGGTGAATGAAATTTGTTAGATTTTTGCTCACTTTACCAAATAGGAGGGAGTGACTAGTGAGCGTGGCAAGTGATTTAATGGTGTGGTCATGGTGTTAAATCTCTGTTTCATACCTGATTAAAATTGGTCGTCATGGTTTGATCTCAGATGTTGCGCTATAAATATGGTTGATCCACCTCAAATGTAATCATAGTGTGATAGTTCAAGGTTTGGGAGCAGATTTTAATGCTAGATTTATTTGAAGGTTTTCTTAAAGTATAATGATCCAGGAGGAACATAGGCTTGAGTTTCATATTGGTATATGAGAAATTGCACTGGTAACTCCGTAAGGAATATATTTTACTGATGAGTTTTATTCTTGTCGAGTGTGGTAGAATCTCTTAGCTAAATTTCTACAAGAGACTTCATCATTGATTGAGTTGAATCCTTGAATGTACTAGTATAGCATTTATTGGAGTTAGAGGTAAGGTCCTTGCATTCGTTTTTATACCTCAATATGAATACTGTGCGAATGTATGTCCTCCCTAATTACTCAGTTGAGTTTCTATGCTAAGACAAATGATTGTACTAGCCAAGCTGTTGTCCCATCAATCCAATCTACTCATTTAACCTTGTGAGTTTAAAGATTCAAACAAATTGATTGTAAATATATTAATTAAAAAAATATTAAAAATTAAAATATGCCATTAGCATATTTACATTTGATATAGAAAGTTTTTTCGCAAAAATATGTTGCCAAAAAAAGGGAAAAAAATATACGAAAAATATAGTCTAATGTGGTTTTAGTACAGAGGCTAGATTTGATTGAATTGGAGGGAGTATGATGATAAAAGACTCAACGGAAGGGAATAAACGTGGACATGAATGTTAAATTTCACATTGCGATGTAGATCTGTTGGGTATTGCTTGTGGGATATAAGAATGTGGGATAACTGGACGAGGTATTTGTTCCATAAATGGTGTTCGTTAATGTGAATCTGTCACACATGGAAACTATGCTTTGGGTAAAGATGGATTAAGGTTTATGCCCGTTAAATATGGCGGTTGGTGAGAAGTTCCCCTCTTGAGGATGTTTGAGGGGCATAAAATCATTTTTTCGTCAGTGTTGATATTTATAAGGTTTTCTTATAGTACTCTGAACTCCATACCAATGTTGTCAGTTTAGTGCAAAGGAATAGTTGTATTTGCAGACCAAATGAAACATAAATTACCGCCAACTCTCCTTTATTTTATGCTAGACCACCACCTTAATGCTTATGATGCCCTGCGTTCCGAAACCACCCTACTGACATCCCAGACACTGCCGGCCCTTCCTTTCCCTTATGACAGCCCCTTTTCCACTCTTACATCCCTTCTCTTCTACTCTGGTGATTGTGCGCTTCCACTCCCAGTCTCCCCACCTAACTGGCCTCCTCACCTGGTACGCTGGTACCCACCCCTTCCCCCACTTTCTTGCTCCCTCATATCCACGCCGAATCCACATCCTCCGCCCTTTCGCTACCTAAGTTCAATAATTCGAACTTACGTTTTCAAATCTACTTGCAGCAAATCGTTTTGGGAAAACGAACGCTGTTATTGCATTTGTTGATAAATTTCTTATCTGAAAATGTTTTTGCTGTGCGGTAATTCTATTTGGCGGTGAAGTGGCTTCGATGGAGGTGGTGGTGGAGGTTATAGTGAAGGCTTTCACAAACACATTATTGATATTTGATTGCAAAAATAAATGGCAAGGGGGGAAAAGAAATGTAATGGGAAAAAAAAGGAAGGAATATCTTGAATATATAGTTTGACAGAAAGTTCTATCTTTTAAAGGTTATCATAGTGGATATGTTCCAATGCAATAGAAGATTCACGCAGCTCATGACTTTATGAAGCTGTAAAGAGGATATGGATACAGCTTTTGAAAACGATTGTGATGGAGATGTTTAATTGACCGCTTCAGTTTGTGAATTTATCGAAGTTTTTGATTTTTAACTTGCGAAAGATAAATTGAATCAATAAATAGGAGGTCAATTCGTAAAGTGGAGGACTTTATTCATGAAGAGGATGACAAAGCTCTCAAATTATCTTTTTCATTTTATTTTATTTTCATTTGCAAGAAGTTACACGATAATTGGATGTGTACAAGTCTGGCTAAAAGTTTCGGGTTAGGATCCTAGAGTTATTTTTGGTAGAGTAATTAGAGTTTACAACAGACAGATAATAGAATATATTTTGGTAAACTCTAAACTGTGTAATTGTTTATATCAACTTTATTAGATCCAAACACAAAAGTTTTCTATGTTTTTTCCCAATCTTGGTAGCTTTATATATTTTATTTTCCTTGGATGTCCTTTTAACCTATCCCCTGTGGTCTGTGGAGCAACAAGTCTTTTATGAGACACTCTCGCATGTACAACTAACCCAACGCAAATCCTTATGTGTGTCTAATTTAGTTATAAGATTAATAGGTTGGTCTCACATGTAAGCTTGAGTGCTTATGGAGACATGACATAGTATCTGCAATATTCATCTAGGAGTCTGGGTAAAGTTTTATATCACCGGGTTACGGAGTTATAGATCAAGAACTGCTATGACTTGATTTTGTGTATTTGCTGCATTGTAGAATTCTTGCGAACAGACAATCTGCAGCTCGTTCAAAGGAGAGGAAAACACGATACACTCATGAGTTGGAGAGGAAGGTACAAACACTGCAGACTGAAGCGACCACCCTTTCTGCACAAGTCACTCTGCTGCAGGTAGGGACTATAAATGTAGCAACTCTAATTTTAAGTTCTTAGTTTACCATTTATTTACTATTGCGGTACAATGCAAGTGTATGGATTAGTGCTAGAGTACACTCAGAAATAATCAACCGCACCAATATAACGTGATTCATCCCTCCCATTGGCCTACATTTACCCCCTCCCAAAGATGTCCATTATATTGGTTGAAGATGATTCACGATTGTACAAACCAAAATCCCAACATCCTTGTCTTGTGTAGCCGATATTTAGAGATGTGACTATTTTTTAAATGGTATTGAAGATCACCACTACCACATTTTACTGTGTTAATGTCCCTATTTAGCGCGATTTAGCTGGGATAACGGTACCACAGCTGAAACCGAGATTTAATACTATGGTTGTTCCAAACCCACTTTTAATTCCTCTTGCAAAGGGATATGGTGGGTGAGAGAAGAGGGGAGAGTTGGCAGCCTTTCATTGTGTCAACGCAGAACAAGGTTCAATACCTTGTTAGCTCTTATCTGGAAAAGGACCAATTGTTGTCTTTAAATTATCGTCTTCTGAACTGCTCCTTATGGCCTTATCTACTAGGGGATTAACACTAACAGGTTCGTCATGCCTGGTTTCACATTCTATGGCACTTGATTAGTTCGCAGTCTGATTAAAGGAATTTCTTTCCTCTTCCCCTCAAAGACGGTTTGGGTTTTGGGTACAGTCGTCCAAAAAGGATGATTGTCAGTGATGAGAAGCTAATTGGTTTGTCATGTAATCGCTCTTACTGTTGATACACAAATTGAATCGTTATTCTTATATGTGAGTATGAGGTATTGAGGATATAAATTATTTTGGGACAGATCTGAATTTTATTTGTGTGATGCAGAGAGACACTTCAGGACTTAGTATGGAAAACAAGGAGCTTCAACTACGCCTACAGGCTTTCGAGCAACAAGCACAACTTAGAGATGGTATGTTTGTTCTTATTTAGATGGTTCATGCTTCATGTTTAATCACCATCCCATAAGGTTAATTACTTTAGTATCTCTTACACAACTCACATTCTTAAACAAGACAATGTTACACGGTATTTTATGCAAGATCACTTTATTTACCTACCAATTACCCTTTATTACATCTGATTTAACTATTTAGTTGTATGAGCTCACAATATCTCTGTAAGTCCAGTGATAGTGTGATACCGCCACTAGAAGAACATAACATGAGAAAGATTAATCTGATAAATACACGCCCCCTTAGCTGCCTCATGAGTTATTTGGCAAAATACAAACCTACCAAGCCATCGTGGCATTAAGGCCACCCTATCGATATGTGAGACCATCTCTGAGAAGACTAACGGCCTAAAACTTAACGTCTGCAATGTGTATTGTAGATAAATTTCTCACATGTTGTACTGATTTTTTTGCCTGACTTTTTTTATCGGCATATTGCAGCTCTGAATGAAGCCTTGACACACGAAGTTCATAGACTGAGGATGGCAACCGGGGAACTGCCGGCTGACAGCAATAATTCTTCAGGGAGGGGCCTCTTTTCTCAGTTTCAAAACTTGCCTCAATTCAGTTACCAGCAACAACAAGAACAACAGCAGCAGCAGCAGCGACAACAACAGCAGCAGCAGCGACAACAACAGCAGCAACAACAGTTTCATATGCAAAACCAAAATCAGGCATCTACTACTCTTAAGCAGATGAAACCAAGCTTCTTGGACTTCAATCATAGAAGTTAAGGTTTGACGACATCTTTTCTATCTCTGGGAATTGATGTGTCAAGTTCAGACCTATATGACATACTATGCTGTAGATATAATGGTATAAATGTTATCCCCTTTAACATCCCCTTACACACGAGTTATCATCGGGTTAACTAATAGAATTTTATTTGTAAAAGATTGTTTAGATGGACGAGGTTGTTCCTGCTGAAATCTGGACTCCATAGTGATAGGAAAATTGGTGCTAGTGGCTTTGCTTTCAAAGGATAACATTGGCTTTTCTACTCGGTTTTTTTATACTCCATGGTGATAGGAGTATTGTTTTTGTTTTGCGAACTTAACACTTGTACCTTTGTTTAAAGAGCGCCGAGAGCCAGGGCTCACTGATGCACTGGCCACATTTGTTCAGGAACGTTTAGGTGCATTTTTTGCATAAGTCGGAGTAGGCGATGAACACTATATAAGATTTTTCTTCCAATTCTTTCATAGTGTTCTTTCGTTTACCCCTTGTCTTCTTAAAGATATCAGTCCTATTAAAAGATCCTCAAATTGGTGCACAGCGGTAATTGAGGAAATTACAAATATGTTTTCAAAAGCGATTTATCGTGTGCATGTCTTTGGTTCATGGCTTTTCCTTGCATATTATTACTACAGGTCCTCGTATTCTTTGTACTCCTAATGCCTTCTAAATAGTGAATACTCGGTATATCTTGTGCTAGTCCACTTACAAAACTTGAGAGAGGTCTGGTACGAGGGAATGTGTATTGTGACGTGTACTGTTAGGAATTCACTCGGTGTTCCTTTGATGGATAATTCACGTGGTAACCTCAACGTTATAATTCTTGCTCAAGCTCAAAGTTAACATTAAGCTTTGTAAATTATCACACAGCAAAAAAAAAAAACAAAAAGAAAAAAAAAAAGTGCTTGTAGTTTCACAGTGCACATTTAAGTATTTAACTAGATTGCGGCTATATTCTTGTTTAAGATGTGCATATCCATTATAAAAAAAGTGGGTCAAATAAATAGATGAGATAAGGAGAATACCTAGAAACAAACTTTTGTTTATATGTGAGAATAATATTTAACTCGTTTTTATACTTAGGCTACGGTTTAGACCCTGATATTTAAATAAGCAATATGACCACGATACCCAATGGCAGAGCCAGGAATTAGTCCCAGCGGGGGCGAAGTGGTAATGATGTAAGGGGAACCGCCTCTGCTAGCCCCCTAGATCCTGACGATACCCTTTTAACTCCACTTGACAAGTGACATCCGGGTCCACGTCCTTTTTGTCACGTTCTTGTACACTTGGACGAGTAGATCAAACATTTAATTAATCATATTGCTTGGGTACTCATAATTGGTTCATAGTGGCTATCTAAGATTCCTGACGTTCACTACTTCACTGTCATGTAAAAATTCAAGATCTTACAGTGGCCAAGTTGCTGAACACAATTCTTGTTTAAGACGAGTAGCGTCCGTCGTAAGCTTAAAACGGATCAAATATACTCATATGGTATGAAGAAGACAAAAGCAAAATGCATTGGAAAAAGTAAAAAAAAAATTGGTTCGTCTAAAGTTTAAGGCGGATAGTGTTGCCTTAAGTAAGACTAGCGGAGTGCTAAAAGCGCGGCAGATAGATTATAGAACCTACTTTCAAGCAAATTACAAAGATTGTTGAAAGGAAAGCACAACATACATAAATAGCAACAACAATAATACACTGGTAACAACAAATTATGGAGCAATACAAGTCGGAATTAATGCCTCGTATCTCCGTCACATAACCGCCAAGCATTAAACAAACAATCCTCACTTGTGCACAGGGCAAACACAGTTTTCCCTGCCCATCTCATGTTCGACACATGGGGGTTGATTAGCCCCATCCTTGTACCAATTTGAACGCTTATCAACCAACTCCTCGAGGAATGTGTCGAGCTTCTCGATTGTGACACTTGGCATGACCACAACATGAGCTATGCTCCCTTGGCAAGCTAGCTGCCATCTTCGGATAAAGTCCTCGTCGAGAGGACGTTCAAAGACCACCGTGCTGCTTAGTTCATTGAGCATGGCACTAATACCAGCCTCTTTAAGACGGTCTTTGAGGTAATGGGCATTTCGTAAGCACTTCTGGACCTCTTTCTGGAATCCACCATATCCTTTTCGGTTCAAGGTGTACCATAGAAAGATGGGGGCATGACCATTCCTGCTTCCCATGATTGTCGCATCTCTTGAAGCAAGATACTCCACATTACTAGAGAGGGCGTTAATGTGTTCTATCCTTGTAATTTGAACACCACAGGGCATTGGACATCCTACAAATTTGTGCCCGGAAACACTTACACTACCAATTGGTTTCTTGAATGTTACTTGAGGTGCCTGTTTAAAGTGAGGAGCATGAGCATAAGAATATAGGTCTGACATTTGAAAGTAAGACAAGTTAGAAGTTAGAAACAAGCCAACGATTTTTTTTTATCCTCGAGGTGGGAAGGCAACTTGTGATTCTTCGTTTTTTGACATTTAATAACACACAAAATGTGTTCCTCTTATCAAAGGGAATCAAATGGTTGACTAGAAAGAGATCTACATCCGAGCACCCCTACGTCATTATTGGGGGAGGGGGGCTGCTCCTGAGGTGCTCGGATAATGTTGCTTGGGTGAGCACGTAACCTGAGGTTTGTGAAACACAATGGAAAGGCTCGCTGACTCATTATTATTATTTTGGCCAAAACTAGCCATGGAGCTATTTATAAGGTGGCGCCTCTAAGAAGTTACACTCTACCTAAGAAATGTTACTCTCTAGCAAGTGTGCAGCTTAATTAGTTTTATTAAAACAGTCATCTGTTCACAGTGGAAGCTTGTCCCAATTTATGTAAGAAATGTGTGCTGAGTATAACGCCCGCAAATCTCAGTGACAATGGATAGGGATCCTTGCTTCTTAAGAGCAGAGTGAAGCGCAGGACATCCTGGGGAAATATTGTCTCCATTCCTCTCCACTGGAAAATCACACACAACATGGCTTCTGACAGACAACAGGGAATCCTAACCCAAGTGGCAACCACACTTGCTTAAAGTCTTAAACTAGAAATAGCCTTGGCCTTTACCAAAACGAATACATTATACCTAGGTTGGTTGTAGTTGTCAACTAGCCATGATAGATAAGTGGAGAACTGGAGAATTTGAGATCTAGGGTTTGACATTCACCGAAAAAAGCTACATTATACCTAAGTTGGTTGTAGTTGTCATGAGAGATTCATGCAGAGTCAGAGAAATATGGTTTTAAGGCAGTTACTTACTTTTTTGACAAATGGAAGCATAAGGCCAAATAAAGCTCCATCACAGTGGATATAGAACCGATTGTGTGAGAAGCCACACTCTTCAAGCGTCTGAATAACGAGATCAAGATCATCAACAGCTCCTTTTACGGTTGTTCCTGTAGTAAAAAACGCTAGCTAGTAAGTTATGCAAGAGAAAAAGTACCCAGCTATGTAGAGTCAAGTATTTAGACATTCCCTCCATCTTGTCATGTTTTATTTTGTGAGGCAAGTTTCCGAATTTTCACTTGTAATCGTTGTCAATAACCAAATGATCAACCATTAAACATAGAAGAAAACTTGTCATTTACATCTATATCAAGTTTCTCATTCCCAAGAATAAAAAACGTAATGAGACATACAATCATGTATAAATGGCAAAATAAATACCTATGTTGACATTGATGATGGCTGGTTTATCTGGGTTCTTTAGGAGCTTAGCCTTAAAATCAGCACAATCGATTTCTCCAGAAACTAAAGTCTCGATCTTAACAGAATCCATTCTATACATGCGTGCAGCTTTAAAAATGGAGTAGTGCGATTCTTTTGACGCGTACAAAATTCCATCAGGAAACACCTCTCTCCTGAGATAATATTTGTGGAAAAGAGTGTCAATAGACAATGGCAAGCATCAGAGCGAAAACCAAAAGACAGGCAACTTTACTTACCCCACAAGGATACCGTGAAGGTTTCCTTCTGTCCCACAGTTGGTAATATATCCCCAGTACTGATCCTTCTCAAGCTCCCAAAGACGTGCAAACCAATCTAAGACACCCACTTCAAACTGCCTTGAATGCACACCATAGTTGCTTTCGATAAATGGATCTCCAAGGTTGTTAATTGAAAAATGTTGCAATTGACCCAAGGCACCATAGTCGAAGTCCAGGTTATATGGATATCCTACATTAACATATTGCCGCCATTTAAAACATGAACAAATCAATTAGATAAAAGGGACACATAAAAAACTCAGACTATTGTCACGACTGTCCTAATTTAAGACGACTCTTCAATGATCATTCCTTAACTAACATTAATTGCGCGAGCTTATTTATCAGAGATGATCATGAATTAATACTCCTACTAACCTTTAACTATGGCTGAGATACTCAGTACTAAAATGACAGCAGCTAATATCTCAAATGGTTCATTTAAAATAAATGTCAAACGGTTGACATTCCCAAATTGCATCTTTTAGTATAGACAGAAGTTACCAGTTACGCCTCCTACTAAGAAAGGAAAGTGATGAATCACTTGGAGATAAACTATGTACTCCCTATTAGCGAGTCTACCAAACCTCAAAAAGCATGATGTAACACGACGATAAACATCAACAACAGCAATATATAGATCAAGTGTCATAAAAATATCATTTCAGATAAACCTTCCACAAGCCGTATGGCCTTCACTTTCTACTTCTAGCTTTTCGGATATTCTAAAAGCTACACAAATCAAATATTTTTCCCATCTTAATTGCAGACATCTATTAAGTATGCCACAAACACTAGCACTCAATTAAAGTGAAAACATTCAAGTTGAACCTACATGTAGATAATAAATCACCACAACACATAATCAAACACGCCATCCTTTCCAATTTCGTAACATTTCCCATTAGGAGGCTCCTTTGCTAAGACGGTCTTCCCCAACTCATTACACATAATTTATATTAAGGCTGTTTTATAGTATGGGACAATACTTTTATTGATTTTAAAACTCATTTATTATTATCAGTAAAAAAATAAGAATTTGCGAAAGAACAATCATATCACATTGTAAGACAATCTCGCACAATAAATAAAATAATTAACGTTTTCAAAGTGTCCTAGGAACAAGCAAAAAGTGCCCTTTGGAGCTACACAAAGGTTTGATCTGCCAAATTTTCAACCCATTCCTTTAGAATTAAGCCTCGATAAACTTTCAAGGCGTTCAGATTATTACAAAGTTACCCCAAAAAAAAAAAGAAAATATCCGCAAATTTTAAACAAAGTTAAACAAATGACTGATAAGTGTCGGATACGAACAAACTAATTTACCAACTGAATCTTTTCTGCTTCTCCGTAATGGAATATTTTAAACAAACGACTGATACGAACAAACTAAATTACCTAATGATTAGCATTTCTACTTTTCTATACGGAATATCTTAAACAAAGGTAAACAAATGATTGATACGGACAAACTAATTTACCAAATGATTACCTTCTTGCTTTTTCTAGAACGAGATTCAAAACAAGACTAATATTCACTTCGTCCAAATCATTTCCTTTGATTAAAATATCTCTCACAAATAATAATAATAATAATAATAAAAAGTAAACAAATAATTGGGACGGAGGGAATAAGAGATCAACAATTATTGCGTAAGACCGTCTCACGTACCTAAATGATGCTTGGTACGCTCAATCAAAGATTGGCGATACCGAGCCAAAACACCAGCCATATAAGCAGCCTTATCGCCCGTAACCTCATCATTAGCTTCGGGTTCGGTAATATCAAGGCACGTGGAATGCACGTTCCTTCCCAACACAATCTCCTTCTCTTTACCATTTTGTCCTTCTCCATTGTCATAAGCCAATGGAGGGGGAACCGGTTCGAAGACCAGAGCGGTCGGATCCAGATCTGTCCGGTTCAGGATTTCACTCTCATTAATGTTCATCATTTCTTGTAATCCCGCCATTTTTTTCCAATTGATTTTCTCAGCTGCTGAAAGAATAATAATTATAAAAAACAAACGGATTAAGATCAGATTATTACATGATTTAGAAATAATTAACAGAAATTAATTAGAAAATAATGAAAATGATGATGTTCTACGGAATGGAATACCTGAAGGGTGGATCAGAAATGGAGGAAGAAAGAGAGGAAGAGAAGCGAAATGCGGGGAGTAAGAGGGAGTGTGATGAGGAATGAGTCCGAGTATATATAGAGGGGAGGATTATTGTTTCCGGTTTTGAGTTCGAGTTCGGGTTCGGGTTCGCGATATGATATTCAAGTGACTACGGCAATTTTTTTTTTTTTACTAAAACTAATTGAAGTGAACTCAACTGAACAGTGGCGTCCCCAGGAGGTAGACGATGGGGGTGCGAAATTTTAATATACCATGTTTAGGCCAAATGAAAATATATTTACACAAGAAGACGGTCTCATACCAAAAAAATGTCAAAACATGGTTGTTAAAAATGCAAAACTTAAAATGTTTAAATGAGGATCGAACCAAGGATGTCCTGATCTCAATAATTGCACTTTACCACTTGAATTGATATGTACTAGTAAAACACTAAATTTTACATATTTTGGGGAATGCAGCTGCACCCACTGCACCCCCACAGCCCCAAGGGGACGCCACTGGAACTGAATTGAATTGACTGAATATTCACTCCGCTTAAACTACCACTTGCAATCAACAAACAACACAGCTTACAATCTACCCTACACTTCTCTCTGGCTACATACCAAATTTGAGACCAAACAAAACATCATAACCTCATTAAAAAGACCCACTAAAACCCTCTGACCACTCGGGTGTAAATCCAGACTTAGAGCAACCCCATGTGAGGAGCCTTTACACACCAAGCGACCCCACATAAGGCCACATTTGACCACCGTTTTGACAATCCCTGGAAAGCATGTACTCCCACCTCTCCAATGAATCCAAGAACGCCTCAAACCGACCTCGTTTGCTATCTTAAACATCGACTGAAAGTCACCCCACTGCAAGTGGTCAAACTATGACCAAAATGCTGAGTCCTTTGGTCAAAATATCACATTTGCATAAAAAAAAAAATATATCAAAAGTTGTGTTTCACAAACTTGTTTTTAAAGGGTGGCGGTTGGAATTTATTTTTGTAAAGGTTTTGTTTAACAATAAAACCCAGGAAAAATAAAACATCTTTATGACTTTGTCATTAAGAAAACTTGGAACAGCATATAGAGATGGAGAGGTACTAGAGAGATCCACGCACGAGAAAAGTACGTACGTAAAACTGTAAAAGGACACAAAGAGACGATATCGGATTTGCTGTCCTATTTTTGTATTTCATATTATATTATATCCTACCATTTCTTCATTTGACACATAAACATTAAATATTAAAAATATTAAAAATAAAAATAAATACTTTGTATTTAAATATCCATACAATAAAACACTGAGAAAAAAAATGGAACACGAAAGTGAAACACATATTCTAAGCTCTACAACAAAAAATAAAATCAAATAACAAATAAAAAAAAGAAAAAAACGAATCTCTTAGTCACGTGGTTGAGGATGAATATTCAAAGAACCTTTTTAGGACCCCCTTCTCTTTTCCGTCATTTTTATCCATTAATCCTCAAATATCTATATTCATAGGTTTAAGACGATAATATTTGTTTTAAATTTAAAACGGTTGATAAAATAGATTAGACAAAAATATAATGCACAGAGGAAAAATAAAAGATTTGTCATATATAATACAAGTGCGAGATACTTAAATATTTGACCCATTTTTATTTTAAAACGAAACCGCTATCGTTGGAAAATTTTACTCAATCAAAACTCAGCTCGAAATAGGACAAAACTGATTTTAGATAAAAATCTATTTTACAACATGTTGGATAATATTGGCTCTTTTTTGGTGTGAAGGGGCATTACCTCTAGATATTTTGCAACCAAAAAAAATTAGTGGTGTTTTTTATAGTATTACCATTTATAAAGTGTATTTTGCAAACAAACATAATAAGAGCAACATATTCAAAGGATTCTTGACCCTACTGAGCACCAACCAAACTGGATAAAATGGAATCTTAAGCATGTGTCTGAATTCTTATACATCAACAACGATTCTTTGGTAGAAAGGTTGTAAGAAAATTTGATTCAAAGTGCTCTAAATTATGATAAAAAAAATGGAATTAGAAAGAATCGCATAGCTTTGTAAACATAAGAGACCTTGATAATGAAGCGAACTCGCGACATAAGAATATACGGAATAATAATTAACCGGCTAGTTAACAAGTGAATTTACATGTAACACGATATGAAATTGGTCCAACTCCGATAGTGAGTACGAAATTAACCGGCTAGGTAAGAAGTGAATTACACGCAACACGATATGAAATTGGTGCAACTCCGATAGTGAGTACGAAATTAACCGGCTAGGTAAGAAGTGAATTACACGCAACACGATATGAAATTGGTCCTACTCCGATCGTCTTGAATGGGCGGAGAGGCGTGTTATCAGTCAGTAAAGCTCATTTTCCAACCGGACAGTAACATTTCTGACCAAAAGTCATCTATGTACTCCCTCCTATTCACTGTTTTCTTCCCCTTTGATTTTCCCCTAAGAAATAAGAGGGTGGATTTGGACCACACAAAACACACCCTTGAATTTGGACCACACAAATCAACCCAAAAAAGGAAATAGGGAAGAAAACCTGAATACCCGAAAAAGGAAATAGGGAAGAAAACCCTGAATAGGAGGGAGTATGTTAGTAGGAAACTTTTCGACTATATATACGTTAGTCACATATTCTGACCAATTAGCGGCCAAAAGATTTTTCACGTAATTTTCTGATCAATCAGCGGCTGATATTCAGTTTTATTACAGAAGATTTTTGCTTTTTGACCGAATAATGGTCCAGAAATGGTGACCCCGGATTTCCCCCTCGTTTTGCACCAACCATCCAAGCTTAGTAACAACATAACCTGTGAACCTGCTCAACATGTTACAATGACCAACTAAATACAGGATGCCTCTAAACGATTATTCGCAAGCTGGAGACTTTCTCTAAGCACAAGACTTCCCCCAATCTCGAAATGACATACTCAATTGCACTATATAGGCTCATACACAAGGTGCACTCAAACCGATAGGGCTTACTCCCGAGGCAACTACAGATATTCATATCAAAGATTATCTTGGAGCATAACCTGATCCTCTACTTAACCGGTGCCACCCACTGGCCACCTCACCTCCCTAATCTGCCTTCGCAGTATCACACATCGTAATCACCTCCATCTCAAAAGCACAATCATGATCTCTAAAGGGTGTCCTTGTTCTCACTCATAAATAATTCTTCGCTTTCATGTCCATATAGTACGGGGTGTCATTATAACTACGGTAAGAGCATCGGATCATGTCAAAAAAATTTCTCCAATACCATACATAAGCTATAGTGACACCCGTACTATACAACTTTACAGTTACGCTTACTTTAGAAGGGCGGTCACAGAATCACCAAAGGCAAAATTAGAAAAATGTGAATGCACAAAACTGCATCACTAACATCAACTGTCAAGTGTCAACCCAACTTATATCCAAAATTCCACTCAATTAAGTAGCTCCTACAGGCATAACATAAACACAGATCAACCTGACTCGGCGATCAAGCTTGATCAATTTACAGCCTCAGAACTTGTACAAAATAAAAACATTGTTGTCGGACTTTAAGACCATTACAAAAAAAAACTTACGCGAGACAGTTGTATCTAGACACCTATGCCATTCTAAAGCTATATCCCTTGTTTAATACTCAGGTTCGTGGTTCTGTGGTATGCATACAATGATTTCACACAAGTGTCGCTCAATATAACATGGCATCGACTTAGAACGAGGGGAGCGATTGAGTATCTTACTCACATCACAAGCACTGATGGAAACTAGAGGGCCAAACACATAACAAAAATGAATTAAAAGACGCTCCTGACTTCCGAGTCGTGAGCAATGTCAACTCAATTCAGTGGCAGTAACTGAAACGTTGCAAGCCACCTTTGTTAATTATAGAAAAATCAACCCAGAGCACAATGTAAATAAAGCTTAACTGGCTGCCTCGGCAAGATAACAAGTGAATAACGACAGTGCATCCTGCAAATGACAGGAACGGATATCTTCAGGAATAGGGGCTGTGGCTGCCGTGTCGTAGCAGCTCAGCTGAGCCTCACGTGTTGAATCTTCGCCACTATCAGACAGCAGCAAACTGCAAATCTCTTCCGACATCTTGGAATAGGCAACCCTGAAGCAAGGCCAAAATTGTTGATGATACTTTAATTTTACTGCATTTCTGTTTTTTTAAAATAGTGGGAACAAAGGAGGATATAAAAGGTCTTTAAGTACAAATAAATAAAGGAATAAAATTGCATGCCTTGCATCCATGGGTAGTCTGCTTTGGAGTACGTCCAAAGACTTGTTCAGATGATCCAAGAACTCCTTACAAGCTGACCTTTTGCTCTCCAAATGATGCTACAAGAAAGACCACACATTTAACTTCATTAGTCACCATTATCAACGGAGACAAGGGCTACATAAGCTTGCAGACAAGAAAAATTGGAGCCCTAAGAGAGCGATGGCTCCCCTCCTGATGTTCTCAGTTTCAAATTCATACACAATTATTGCACAAAAAATGAGTAGATACGGCAACAGCACATTAAATGTTCTACCAAAACAATCATCCCTTTAATACTCCCTATATGCGTTTGGTGGTCAAACATTTGTGGGCTTTGATCACTGATATCCGGAACTTTATGTAGGGATACATTGTAAAACTAGCAAATACTTTCAAATTATCATCCAAAAAATCTTGTAGATAGTGTATTTTTTCTAGAGGTATAGACAGTGAATGTTTGCGAGAAAAGTTTACTCAAAAGTCAACATCACTTAACAAGAAAGTTTAATGGGGACAATATAAATGAGATGGATGGATTGGTGTATAAGTGTCCTGTACATCACCGAAAATGCTCAGAAAATTCCCTTACAGCAAGGTATTGGTAGACTGCTCTATGCTGAGACTTGTGTGCATAATTCCAGTCTTCTAGACTAATAATAATCTTTGATTCTTCTAAAGACGGGGATTTTAAAGACTTCCCTTAATCCTCAGTATTCTGACACAGCACACGTACTTGAATACAAGGCAAACAAAAATCCATGGAAACGCAATCTATTGATAATAAACAAAGCCAGATGCCATAACAGTGAAAAAGAGATGCATTCATCCTCTTACACTCCATTAATCTTGACCCACTTGTACAGTCCATGTGAAATCCTTCACTTTCTTCAGTCTCTTTCAGACCTCAACCAAATATAACTTGATGGAATTCATCGGTGATAACATTCACCGTTGAATAGCTAAATAAGGAACCTCTCTTTTGGGTTTCACATATACCCCATGTCCCTATCTCTTTACCAACAGAAATGAGGAATTTGTATCACATATATATTATTTTACCTCTCTAATGGGTTTGACTCTGACTGAAGAACCTTTCAATAAGTCCCCTGTTTTATTGCTCTTATAGAACAGTACATGAGCTAATGAAAGACGGAACAAGGAAGACGCATAAAATCACCAACAACCACAAGAAATCCGCAGGCTTATCTTTCATCCCGATTATTTTAAAGACGCTATTATCCAACATCCACACCAGAATCCAGACTATTGGAAAGACACCATTATCCCACATCCCTATCAGCATCTTAAGTTGATAATTATATATGGTCCACACTCCACACCCTCAACTCTAAATCTTAAAGGTTCCTTCGGAAGCAGAATCGACATAATCCTAATTCTCTCACTTAAATTCCAAACAGAGAGACGTGTCAAGTGTAGTTGTGATAAATATACAAAAAGGAAAAAGTAAAGGGTGTTCCCTGGCCAAAGTATCCATCCCGACTAATTAAAGATCCTCAAACCTATTTTCATCTGATGGGATCAATGGAGCACAAAACACAGATGTTGGACTACATAATTAAAAAGGCTCAACAATGCTGAAATCCCCAATATCCATTTCAGCTTCATCATTACCAGCAAGGACAAGCCTCAAATATGAACAAAAGGATAATTGGTCTTAGTCCTCGAAAATTTTACATGAACTTTTGCTCCTTCCACATACACCAAAGCAAGCCCAACAGTTCACACCCTGGAGTATCACTTCGATTTAGGACAGACCTACAGGTCAGCAAGCAGCAAGAAATACACCAATTCTTAATCAAGATAAAGATGACATATTATCTTTGTTTCATTTTCCTTATCGTTCTTCAGATCTCCTTCCTGCACTACATGTACATACCCACCACTTCCTTTCCCAGTGGTCCAGCCCCTACCCCACAAGTCCACAACCCCCGAATATATGATATGTACTCATGTAAGCCTATGTTCCAAGCAAGTAATATACCCCAGAGCCCTTGCTTTTCATAGAGGAGTTGCATTGATCTCAATAACGAGAAAGTTTAGATATCAAGATTCTCCCGGTTCATGCTATTTGCCAACGTAATAACTTATCCAGTAAAGATTTATTATTAAGACTACATATACTAGAGATTAACCAATGACAATTACTTAATTTAGTCTCATAATCTCATCGTCCAAGTTTGAGCAGACATCTACTCAGTTGATATCTTTATCTAAACATTTTGCTGTATAAAAGTTACTTCGTATTTGATGTAAGTTTTATTACTGTAGATTGCGAAAATATTCCTCAAACGAAACAGACCAAACATAGCATAAGATAGTGTAAGATGTAAGATCTCAATATATGTACCAGATTGGTCATATCATCGTCGTCGCCCCGCAAAGAGCTTCTTAACATATAAAATGATATATATATTCCAGCTCCCAAGTCCCAGTCTTCGATCTCTGACTTGGAATCTTCCATCGAAGTTGCGAACCTCCATATCTCTGAGTCTTTGTCTGCATTTGTGTAAACCATTAGACTGATCAATTTCACCCATATGGAACCATAAGGTATAAAACAATTAGTATATCGACTTTCAAACAAGAAGAAAACCGAAATCTCATATCAAAATTAGCTATAAACTTTAGCCGTGGTTTAAGAAAAAGTGAGAATGCTGGGGGAGAAAAAAAGAAAATACAAGCTAAGCAATGGAATCCAATAATAGCGCTAAAGAAGATAAAAATATAACACAGATCATAATGAGGAGACTGTTTTCACAGTGAAAAGATGATTTTCTAGAGTCACGATTGAGCTATCTCAATCAGTTTGAACTATTAAGGGTGGGTACAGGTTCAGTCGGGTCACTATGGAATAATGTGAGATTTTAGTTGGACCATCATTGAGTTGGACGTGAGTGATTTGTGCCGACTGTCGATTCAATACAATTGTCACTACACTATAATATCAGTAGAACCAAGCAACAACAATCCAATTCATACAAAAAAGGGTGTTAGAAGAATGAGTCTTTTGCTTTGGTTGGATGACTTGGATCAGCTCAGATTGAATTAGTTCAGTTTCAGTCAGATTTGAGCATTTAACGAAATGTTAAATTCGGTTCATATTTCGATTCGGTTCAGGTTTACTCGGGTTGGGGTGCAATAAGGTTATTTGTTTTGGGTATTTGCGTTTCGGATATTTTCAAATTTCAATCAGGTTTTGCGAGGTCTAAAATTCGAAACCAGACAGGAATTGTCGAAGAACCACTTAAGGCACAAGCAATGTTAACTTAACTAAAACTATAGTCTCGCTAGAGACAAAATTATTTGAACAATCATTAGGGTTGCTAGCATCAGAAACTAAAGAAAACTATGTCAAAAAAAAAAAGGTCCCAGTGTATACTAAAAAGATTTAATAGGCTTTGTCTGTTGTATGCTTGTATGGGACATAAACAGACACTTCATAGCGACTTTTCTTCGATAGATAAGATCCATTCATGAACTTGAGGCTTTTGTCTTCTTGCTTCTTTTTTTATATATTACCCTTGTGACTTTTTAATCGATATCCCATATCAAGTGCTCATCGTAAAAGTTTAAATGCATAAAAATCCATGGACTTGTTCTGACACCTTGGCCAATTCAGAATTGCTGCGCCACAACAGGGTTAAAAGGCACCAAAAGCCTAAGACGAGCGTGTCTAAAGTGAAAAGCTAATGCAATTAGGCAGGGACACAGGTCTTGGAGGCATAGTCATATTTTCATCATCATCATGTATTGGTGGCAGCACTATCCCCCACCTCTATCCTCACGGTACTGACTCAATCAAACAAAGCACTATCCCCCACCTCCTACTAGCTTATGAGTTCTCAATTCCGAAGTTCTCAGTCAAAGTGAGCTTACTTATCAGTTTTCCATTCCGAACTTATCAGTCAAAGTGAGCTTTCGCCCTCGAAGCTACACAGCAGAGTGATCATTTGGAACGACTCCTTTACCTAGCAACAACATAGCTTTGTACATCCCATCACGACACTTCTCTCACTAGAGCTAAACAAAACATAGTTGCCTGAAAGCTACTGCAATATCACGCTTAGAAGGAAAAGCTATAATAAGATTAAAAACGGAAGTCCTCTAAAGCAAAATCTTGCCCCACCAGCTACAGCTACCACTATAGATAGTTCGAAATATACGTTAAGAAACCACCAGCAATATAAAAACATCAATGAAGTATGTTGGAACTTCATAACCTACTCAACAGGACAAAGAATGAATTTTGAGAAAAGTTCTGAACGTTACCTGACAAAAATAAAGAATGAACAACTGATGTAATGAAAATTGAATGAGCTTTTTGCCAACTTTCACATTTAATGTAGTGTTCGAGGGCCTTCGAAGAATCTCCATAGTATTGGGAGTAAACAGCCTACAGGAATAATAAATAACAAGCACTTGTCACTATTAGGAAAGGACTTGCTGAAAATTTGAATGCAAAAGTCAATTAGTCAATGTATAAAGTGTGATAACGATTTCATTGTTGATTAACCTAATTTCATCGTGTGCAAATTAATTTTGTCGTTGCCATTATCTGCCTACTTGAAAATACAACTACAAAAATGTCCTCGACTAAGTAATGAGACTTCTAGGTAGGTTTGTTAGATGTTGTAGGTTGTATGTAAAGAGAAAACAAGTACTCATGTCTTTTTTCAATTTCATGTGAATTCAAAGCCAATTTGTTCACAGCAACTTCAAATGATGAATAAACAACATCAGTCTTCCTACTCTAAGGAACTAAGGTACCTTAACATATCTCTACTCATGACATCTCTCATCTGTCTCTAGTTTTAAGCTAATAGATTTAACCTTTTTTATGATCGGAATTTCCAACAAATCAAAGGATAATGTGCCTACACCCTAACAAACTGGCTAATTCTAAGGTTCCAGCTAGTTTCTATTAAAAAAATACAGGTGTAACAAAAACATGAAAGTCATCGATTTGTAGTGAATTATTCAAATTACTATTTCCTTTAAAAACAAATCACATCACCATCCATGCATCAAGTTCTGAACAGGAAGATCGCAGTTTCAACAGTACGGTACCGAAAAAGGTAGGCTTGTATAGACAAATCTACTAACACAGTTAATCTCACTGGTGAACGAGAGCTAAATGTGAAAAACAAACCCAATTAACTGATGATAAACAAATCAGGTGGCTGTTTGGTAGATATTACACGTCATGTGATTTGGAGATCCTAAAATTTGCAGCTATTGCATTTTGGTTGCCAAAAAATGCTCAATGAGAGAACTTGAGATTGGCAAGAATTCAATTCCTACAAAAGCTACAATATGCAAGAATTGACTTACTCCCCCTAACTTCATCTATGAATGTCAAGTGACTTACCAGTTACCATGCACAGCCAAACAACTCTTGCAAGGCGCATGATAATTAGAAAAGAATTTACATTCAAATATTCAATGTAATGAAAAGAAAAGAAATGAAAACTTATGTGAATTTTGGCATTTCTAATCTTCCAAATAAACCAGAACAAGTACCGGTCCTACAGATTACAGAGACTAATAAGACAAGGAAGGATAACGGAACAAAGACGTACCATAGCCTCATGCAACCACTGGGATGGAACGCCCAAGTCCTCAATAAACTTAGTCTGCTCATCAGAAGAACTCCAGGTTTCACAATATTGAAATAAGATTTCCCGAATAACATTAGAGTGCAAATAAGGAAAATCTTCACGGTAAGGTATGTGAAGGACGACATAAATGGCCCAATGGCATTTTCCTACACACAGAAGCTGGGAAACATATGCCATATCGAGAATATGAAGATCGTCAGAAGTAAAAGCGCCAATTGCTTCAAGAATTCCACGCTGATGCCAAATCATATGGTAGTCAAGTGGATCATCAGTTGAAGCAAAAGCACTGAACATAGATTTCAGTTGATCATATTTACCATCTTCATTACCATGAAGCAACATGAGATAATAAGCAAGATCAAACCTTCCTTCTTTTACAGCATCAACATTCACCTCGATTGGTCCCTCATCTATATATGTTGGAACAGGATACGGAGCTTTATCTTCAGTAAGAAGGTGTTGGTAAGTGCGAAAAACTGCAGGCAAGGAAGTGTCTGGAGGTAATTCATACCACATCAAGAGCCCCAAAAATCTTTTCCAGTCAACCCTTATTCCAGAAAAAGCACTATGAATATTACCACAAAGCAATTCGTAAAGCCGAACCCTATCCTTCTCGATGAAGTGGAAGTCCATTCCATTTATTCTCCATATATCTAGTTGCTGACCTACATCAGATCGATTCACCATAGATCCACCAGCCTCACTTAGCAAACATGCCAGCCTCACATCTCCCCTTGAAGCAGCCAATTCAACAGCAGCATCCAGCTGTCGCCCAGTCAAGAGGAGGAGTATCTGTTCTAAATCACTGGAGTCATCCAAGCCGTTCACATCATCTTGCACCCGATGATAAACAGTCTCTTGTAACCAAGAACTAAACTCTGCCCTCCTAATCAATGGGAGTGCTTCCGTATCAATGTCAGCGGATCTCGCTTTTCCATCTAACATCATCTCTTCCTCGTGATCATTGGCCGCAAGCTGTTCGTTAGTATCTTTCTCAGAAAAAAGGACCTTGATGAGCTCCCAGACATATACTTGGTGCATAAGAGACAAATGAACAGCAGGTAAACTAACAACGTCAAGCTGCTTCTCAACCACATCTGTATAGCACCGACAGATATCTGAGAGGGCTAAACGATCACAGAGGACTTTCTGAAGGCATAAATTGAACGGACCAAACTCAATTTCTTCCACACTATGATCCAAAGACCGGTGCAGTTCTAAAGGAGAATCGAAAAGCAAACTAACAGCATCCTGCTTCACTTCGTTATTTTCATCTCTAGCAACCTTATCAATCGCAACCTTTTCAACAGTGATCACAGAAGATAAAATCCCTTTACCACTATTGCTACTAACAGGCGTGCCACTATGGATAAGGACACCATTAGGGCCCCAGCCCACACGAAACGATCGACCCATAAACAATCCTGCGTCAACTATATTTCGAGAGTGATAACTAGATACCGGTGTTTCATGGTTACTCTCTAGTCTAAAACCCTCAGGTTTAGCCACTCTCCAAGGAAACCCTTTATTCTGCTGGGTAAGTAGAAGAGTTCCAGGAGCATTTACATCAAAATTATTAGATTTATACTCGAGCAATGGTACCGGAGTCTTCCTAGGAGGAGGTGGACTCGGTTTATAACTTAACTTCAACCCGGAGTTATACAAAGGAGATTTTTCACGAGACAATCTTATTTCCTCACGAGATGGAGCCTCATCATACTCGTCATCCTCGTCTCCATGAAACATCATCATTTGCATTTCCCTCATCCTAGCAGGATCAAGCCCAAGATGAGCGGGAAGAGAGTGTGAAAGCTCAGTGCCAATACCCACATCAAATCCGTCATCAACATCATCCTCCCTCTTCTCCACCTCCTCCTCACCACCACCACCACCACCATTCATCTCAACCTCATCATCCCCCGAACCAACATCATCCATAGTAATATCATCCTCATCATCAAGACTCAACCCAAACCTACTAAAATGCTTAACCCTAAACCTCCACTCCCCATTCCACGGTTCATACGAAACAAACTCCGCCCCTTGTCTATCCGCGCTAAACCTCAACCTATCAACAACCTTACCAAACTTAACCCCGTCAAACCCCTCCCCCTCCCTTCCAACTCGTAAAACCAACGTAACAACAGCCGGTTTATTCAAACCCTCCCCAACATCCGGCTTCACACTTTCATCCTCATAAACCACCACCTCATGCCTACTAAACCTAACAATCCCCTCCAAATCCAACCCCCTCACATCCGTATCGCCGAGAAATCTCACATTCCCAAACCCTAACCTCCCAACAGTAAAATCCCTAACATTACTACAATAACCAGGGTATTTCACCTCCAATTCAACTAATTCGTCAATTGACGGTTCAGTATAATAGTCCGAAGATCTCAAAATCGGAAAATATTCATCAATTAAAGAGTTAATTTTGTTTTTCTTCCGCTTTTTACATGGTGAGGGGCGATTAAAGGAATATGAATCGCATAAAATGTCGCATTCCATTGAAGTTAACGATAAGAAAAAGGAAAGAAGAAACCTTGAAAGATGTCACCGGAGAAAATGGCTGTCGTCGGAGAGACGGTGGCGCCGGCGGTGGTGGTCGCGAGAGTTAAGAGTTTGGAACTTGAGTGAGGGTTTCGCGTAGAGTTGATTTAAGTGAGATTTTAGGAGAAAACCCAGTCTAAGGTTCTACACTTGGATGACAGGCGGGGCGGTTCAGTTGGGTCGGGTTTGGCTCGGGTTTAGGTGGATTTATTACTCAATCACACTACGATTTTTTTACATTTTAAGTTTAGTTTTCCACTAATACTTTGAGTTAATTACTTGTTATTATAAGTCAAATGTATCACGGTAAAATAAAATCGCTCATTTTGAACAATAGTAAGTTTAATAATTGTCGGGTCATCAACCTCCTCAGGTCAAACTCGGGTTGGGTCGAGCTAGATTCGACTCGAGCGTCGGATCGCAAACAAGTCATTTCCGACTTCCGAGTTGCTAAATTTCTAAGTTCTATTGGATCTTGTCAAATTGCAAGCTTTAACGGTAATATATCGTTGCTCGGTATATTACACGCATCACGCATGTGCGGTACGAGATGAATTTATAAGTGTCACACCTGACACCTCCTGTAAACTATTTCAGCTTTATGATTTTTTATATGAAATAAAATCTCCTTATTTTGTTTATTTCGTTAGCCTAAAAAATATACACGTTTTTTAGTTTTTTTTTCTAATAATAGGTTCACGAAGTTATATAAATTCTATCAAAGAAAAAAGGAAAATTTAACACCAATAGTCTCAAGTTTCAACATTCTTCCATTTTTAATCCCAAGTTTGAATCTTCCCGAAATAATCCCAAGTTTACTATGTCTATTCCATTTTTGGACCCAAGCTTAACAACCATGATTTTTCACTAGAAAAAAGTATATTAAGTTTTAGTTTAAGAAATTCAAATGATGTTTAAAGACAAATTAGCCCAATTAAGATGATTTTTGACCAAATTTGTGATATACTCCCTCACATTCACTATAATCTTCCCTATTTCCTAAAACGGATTATTCAAGTAATTTTCCCCTTTCTATGGAAACTTTTACTCTTATTTTATTCATTTCTCTCTCCTATCACAAAACTCTACCCAACTCTTTTACTCCTATTTTAATACTTTTCTTAATGTTTTGGTCCCACAACTCCTTATTTAACTCCTAATAATTCATCTCTCTCTCTTATCACCAACCCCACACAACTCTTTTACTCCTATTTTAATATTTTTCTTAAGTATTGTGCCCATTACAAAGAGGAAGATTATGGTGAATGGGAGGGAGTAATAATTTTTGTGTTTGTTCTAATTCTTTTGTAATGGCATTATTTTTCTAATCATTTTAGGTTTGAAGCCATTTTATGTTGAATTGATTAGTGTCAACTCTCAAAAATAAGTTTGGGTTATTCTAAATTGTAGTTTAGTGTAGTTTTTTTTAATGAAAAAGAATACATGATGCAAACTTGGGATTATTTTGGGAAGATTCAAACTTGGGATTAAAAATGGAAGAATGTTGATGATAGTCTATGATAAGTATAAAGTTTTAAAGTACTTTCCATTATTTTGGACTGGATCTATTTAATTAAAATGTGTAGAAGTTTGCGGTTGAACTAAAATTTTTGTGTTTAGTTATCTCACCCAAATAATAGAGAAAAAGCAAGATTACTATAGACAAATTT
>JAGPOY010000111.1:0-31319 GCA_018983105.1 Silene uniflora | reverse complement strand
GAAGTTTTTGGTGAGAAGTCTATGAAAGACCAATTGTTGTGTGTTGTCTTCAAATTCAATGGAGGGCAATTGATTAAGAGGAGTAGTATCTCTTACCTCATGGTATTCTTCATGAAATGTATAGTGTTGAGTTCGAGAAGAGCTTCCCTTGAATCTTGTACTTCTTGTTCCTTTGTTTTGCTCCTTGCCTTTTCCCATTGTAGAAACCCTAGGTTGATTGATTTGTGAATTGGAATTCTTGGAGTGATTTCTTTGTGTGGGATGTTGAGGGTTTTTGTTTTGTGGGAAGGGAATTAGGGTTTGGAGTTGTGGAGAGGAAGTGGGGAGAGGAAATGGTGTTTATAGGGGGGTCGCGAGGAAAGGGTAGTCGCTCGTCTTTGTTGAAGGGTCGCTCGACCTGGAGTCGGGGTCGCTCGACCTTCCTCTGGGGACGCTCGACCTCACAGTAAGTCGCTCGACCGGCTGTCTGGGTCGCTCCATTTGTGTTACAGCACACTTCCCTTAATTCCTTCCTTGCTTAAGTCACTCTTCCTAGTGCCAAGGTAGCTCTCATTATGGGATAGAAAATGTGGATGTCTATGAAGTAATGATTGGTTAGAGTGTTGGGTTAGTTGACACTACTCTCCTAACGCTTCATAAATAAGGATGTTTAATATTTGCTAAGAAACTCTATCTTCTAGTCATATTTTAATTTAATTATGTAGTTGTATTTAATTAGGTAGTTCGAAATACTTGGAGACTCTATAATCGCTCGAAAAAAACTTCCTTTATTAATATAGATAGATATAGATTCTATGCCGAATCCAAATATGTCGTTAATTTTTTGAAAAAAAATCCATAAGAGGAAGTTCTCACGGTTCTCATTATCTTGGTGGTTCTCATAGGATCCCAATTCTATAATCCTCAACCTCTTTTGTACCCTTAATTATGCTTTTAAAAACAATTGTACACTCTATGTGAACAATTGTGAAGGGATTGTTGGTAGGAGGTTCGATGCTATATTTATTCGCCACAATAGAGAAGAATTTTTTAAAGAAGAGATGATGACTGCGCACGGTGGGAAGGATGGTTTTATCTTCTTATTTTTCCTCTTTCGTTCTATATTTTTTGACATTATTTCTCGTTTATTTTTACCTCACTTTTTATTATCTTCATCCTCTTTCTCTGTTTCCTTGCATCAAATACTCAATTCCTCTTTTTTTTTCTTTTTTTTTTTTTCACCTTTTAAGTAAACCTTTTTATCTCTTATTTGGTACTTTGTCTAAGACAAGGACATTTTTCATAAATAGAGGATGTCTTCCTATTCATAGAGGATACACTCGTATTGAAGAGGATGCCCACTTAAATGAGCGAGAGTGTTAAAACCATGTACAACAGAAAGGGAGTTTTGCAATAGTCACATTAAGCTTTTGCAATTTATAGATTCTAATTGTGCACCTAAATTGGATTATGCCGACGACTTTAAGTTAACTAAACTACCTTTTACTAATTACTACATTACTGCTTTAAGTTAACTAAACTACCCTTTACTAATAACACTCACCCAACCCTAACCCCGAATCAATTGAATCTCTGCCGGCCCAAGTCAATTATTTATCCTTCATCCACAACACTGCAGAAAAGAGATCCGACCAGCAACAACACCATAAGTCTAGACGAGCAGCAATCCCAACAACCTGACGAAGTCCTTTCTATGCCCCTTCCCACAGCAACCTAAAAATGACAACCTCTCAAACTCGGAATGAAGCCCGAATCAGACTACCAAAGTATAATTATACAAACGACGTTAATCAAGTAGGTCTGGTGATGCTCACACAATTCCATAAAACGTTTTACTCAACCATCAACGCAGAGAGAACCTCGAAAGGCAATATTAACATAGCTCCTGTAGGAAATGGAGGAATATTTAGAGATGAAACGGGTAACTTTGTCCCGGCTTACTACTCTTCTTGTGGTATTTGTTCGTCAATAAGGGCGGAAATAGTCGCTTTAGCCACTAGGTTGGAAAGAGCGAAACAATTTTGAATAAAAAAACTTCTTATTCAAATGGATAATGCTCCTTATATGAATATGATCAATGAAGATCAACTATTAACAATAATCTCCGTCTGGTGGTGTTGTAAGGATCTAATCAGAAGCGAGAACTAGTCGATCAAGATAGAACATGTGTACAAAAAAGCTCATTAAGCAAGTGATTGACTCGTTAATAGAGGAGTAACGTTCTTGACGAATTTAGTCATCTTGGACACGTCCCCTTATCAGCTCCATTCCATCTTCCGTGAAGATATTCTTAGCTCGCCACTTTTCGTTTTATTTCGGGGCTAGCCCCCTATCTTACCCACCAAGAAAAAGAAAATGAAGGTAGGGTTCGATCCCCTGAATTTCGTCCCCCCGCCATAAACGTTGCGATTTTAACGCCAAAAACGAATAGAAAAAACAATTTTGCATAAACGGATGGTGAGGTGGTAATCTTTACTCACATGAGATTAACGTTAATTTTGGCTTGTTTAGCTCCCCCTCTCTAGTCCCCCAACTTTTAAACAATACCGTTAAAACCTCTCTCGTAACGGCTATTTTTTTCCTCTTTTGCTCCATTTTCCTCCCTTTTCTTTTATCAACCTTGTTGTTAGTACTATTTCTCAGTTCTTCATCGCTCTTCTCTAATTTCCCCCAATTTTAATTTCTAGGGTTTCTTCCAATTTCCATTCCCAAATCTGTAAACCCTAACAATGGCGGAATTCCCAAAACCTCCAACATCAACATCAACCTCATCGGAAATCGCAACTCCGGTGAATCACAACCCGCCACGTCGATCCCGACCTAGAGTTCGAGAGGTCAGCTCGAGATTCATGTCACCGGCTGTATCGACACCGAAACAACCTTCAATTAACTCTCTCCGCCGATCACAGACTGATTTACGACCGAAATACGCCGATGAAAACCGGCCGGAGTCGCTGAACCGGACCTCTGTCAGTCCGGTACGGTCCAATAAACCCCGGTCTGCTGTCAAGCTTTTTAAGGAATCCTCCCGGTCTGATACTCCGGCGCCGGTGCCGGTGACGGGAAGGAGTCTCCGGCATCCGAATTGGGATACCGCCGCGTCGAAACTGCTTACTGTAATGGCGGATAATAGTAGTTCAATTGAGTGTTCAAATTCAGTTGATGGAGATTGTGAGTCAGTAAGGTCAGAACCCTGTGAAATTGGTCAAACTAATGGAGGAAATCGGGTTTCAACACCGTGTTCTAGGTCGATGGAGCTACCTTTTTCGAGTCACGAGCAAGGGAATGTCGTAAATGGGAATGTAGATGGAACAATTACCAGGAAAGATGGTGGGAATGAGGAGAAACTGGGGGGTTTGATGATGAGGGGGTCTGTGAAGGTGGGGAGAAGTTTAAAGCTTCCTCCGGTGCCACTTCCGCCTGGCGGGGCTAAGGTTCAGGGAGCGGTAGAGGTTAAAAAGGCGGTGAGGAAGGGTTCGAGCCAGGTAGAGGATGTGCATAGGCTTAGGTTGATGTATAATCATTATTTGCAGTGGAGGTTTGCTAATGCTAAGGCTCAGGCTTGTCTGAGTAATCAGCAAAAGCAAAGTGAGGTCAGTCAGAACTTCAATTTATTCTTGATTAATTGGTTGATTGTAAATGCAGGGTCGAAAATCGAAATCTTATTCATGATTACTTTTTTGTTGCTTCTCTAAGGGTTGAAGTTTTTTGATATAATTGTGAATTCATAATTAGTGAACATCAATTGTCAGTGGGCAACAAACCAATAGAAGTGTAATTGTGAATGTTATTCATGACTAAATGTGTTTGCATCTATAACGGTTGAAGTTTTTGATGTAATTGTGAATTGATAATTACTGAACACCAAGTGATACTTGTGTAGGACGGTTTTAATAAAAGCGTGCAAAATACCCCTAAAAAGCGCTAATTGGTAGCTTCGATAGTCTTTATATTATGGTTCTAGGTTGTAAAATGGTTTTAACAAGGCTTTCTAAAAGATGGCATCTTTAGAGTCTGGGGTGTTTTATGATAATTGATACGGAGTATATCAAGGGCGTAATGTGAATTCATGTAGCCCATTGGTGAGACTACTTTGCCTGCAGTTCTTGATCTCTTCAGAAAATGTTTCTATTGTGGAGATAATTTTGGTTGAATAGCCCTAAAGGGGAGGGGATGTCTTTAAGGGTAGTTTTAGGCTCTATCCCATTCTGAAGGGGTGGATAGGTCTAAATTTTAAGTCTTTTTTTACAGATGATGCTTGCAAATTGGATGTTCTTCAGTAGTAAAGGATAAATGCTGACTGTTTTATTTATCGAGTTACACTTATAACTTACAAGTACTCCTTTCTGTTTTGCAGAGACAGTTGTATTCTTTGGGAGTAAAGATATCAGAACTGCGGGATTCGGTGACAAGCAAGCGTATTGAGTATGGGTTGTTGAAACAAATGGAAACTCTATCTACAGTACTCGACGCTCAGGTGAGTCCACTACACCATAATTTACCTAGCTTAATAAGTAGCAATCAACTAGCTTAAGTGTTAAAGCGATTGAGGAGTGGTACTCATGACCTATATTTAGGAGTCATCAGCGTTAGAGGTCTTGGTGGCTGGTGCCCTTGTGCTCCTTTCACACTTAATAGAAAAACCATGCAATATGCATCATCCCTTTCTGTGTGAAAAAGTTAAATGAATACTTGACTCCTTATTGCTTTCACAGATGCCCAATCTGGAAGGCTGGGCCTCTATAGAAGAGAGTTATTCTTCTTCATTGCTGGAGCTTAGCAATGGGTTGTTAAACGTCTTGTCTCAACTTCCGCTTGTTGGTAACGTAAGGGTAAGAATTCAGTGCTCCACTTTACCTCCCTCATATATTCCATGCTTTCTACTCCTCTTTGACAAGGTATGGATTACTAATTTACTATATTACAGGTTGACGTGAAAGAGATAGAAGAGGCACTAAAATCAGCCACAAAAGCAACTGAAATGATTTGTCTACAAGTGCAAAGTTTCATGCCCAAGGTCAGTTTTTGTTCATAGTCATCACTGCGGAAGATCCAAAAAACCGTGATTAACAACATTGCCCTGTCTTAAAAACACCGCAAGACTGTTTGCGGGAAAAAAAATCATCATCATCATCAATCAATGAGTCTCTCGTGAATCGAACATCCTTCTCAGATTGCTTTAGTTTCTTTAATAACTATTAAGGCATAAAATCATTTATTGGACTTCAATCATCACCTTTAGCTTTTGTTCATATGATCTGCTCTCATGATATCAAAGCCCTCATGATCCTCAGGTCCCAAGTTTAAATCGTGGAGGCTGGAGTCTCATCTCATAAGTGGAATATTGATAATTAATGTTCACAGATCATAACAGTATGACATTCTTGACTGATGCATATTCCAATCTATGCAGGCGGAAAATGTGGATAGCTTGGTTTCTGACTTGGCCAGGGTATACAGTGGAGAGCTTACACTTGTTGATGAATGTGGAGATTTATTGTATAAGACGCATGCATCCCAGGTTAGTTTCAAATCTTATTTGAATCTCTGCATTTGCCTATTTTGGTGTCACTCTTTTCCACGGAGAGAAACATGGACATAAGCAAAGCTGGTTCTGCACTTCTGCTACATGCTAATTGGTAGAGCCAAAGACAACAATTTCATAAATTTTGAGGGTCAATGACAAAGGTTTCTTGACTATGGAATTTTTGATTGACTCTTTTTTTTTGTCGGGGGTTGTAGTCTAGTAGACTGGCTCTAAGTCGGAATAATTGAAGAAGAAGCTAAATACTGAGATTTGCTCTGTGACTATTTTCAGGTAGAAGAGTGTAGTCTAAGAGGACAACTAATGGAGCTTCAACGTTGCAAGCTCGACAAGCCTAAAGACGGACAATGCTAAGTGCTAACCCACACACTGGCTTTATTTGATAGGGTTAGATCAAGTTGGTTCAGATGGGTCATAGGAAGAAGAGTGTAGCCTAAGAGGGACTACTGAATACTGATGCAGCAGCTCATTGTTGCAAGCTCAACGAGCCTAAAGACAGACAATGGTGACTCACACACTGGCTTGATTTGATCGGGTCAGAACAAGTTGGTTCAGATGGTTATAGGTAGAAGAGTGTAGCCTAAGAGGCAACTAATGCAGCTTCATCGTCGGAAGCTTGACGAGCCTAAAGACTGACAATGCTAAATTACACGCTGGGTTGATTTGATCGGGTTAGAACAAGTTAGTTCAGATGGTCATAGGAGCGCCTCTTTGTCAGGGTCATCATATTTACTCACTGTATGTAATCATCCTTCTCATATTTTTGCTGCTGCAACCTACTTGAGATAACCGGTGCAGTTCCAACATAATCTGTACAGTTTACGCAATAGATTGATACGAGCAAAACTTGAGGAACAGCAATTTCTGCCTTGTAACGAGATGGCTTATACTATTGTCTTCATTTATTTACTTAGCATGTATCCTAGAGTACAATACTGGCTCAGCCAGTAGAAAAACGGTGCTAATGGGGAGAAGAAAATGAGGACGAGAGTGTAATATGTGCGGATAAGCTCCCTTTCTACCTGTTTGTCCTTCATTGTGTTCGACTTCTCCCTCTTTTCCATCGTTTTTGCCTCGGTTACATCTTATGTTTAATCAATCAAGGTCCAATTGTTAGATAGACGAGATCGTGATTGTTAGTATTCGTTAGATTATTAATAGAAACGGTTACGATCACATATTATTCTACCCATATAAGGATAAAAACGGCGGGCCCGTCCATGTGGATACAAACGAAGTCAGATCGACGACACATTACATATCCAACCTTTCAATCAGTAGATAACAAAAATTATAGTTCAAGATTTATTCATAGAATCATAATCCACAAAAATAACCAAAGAGAAAACAAGTACAAAAATGGGAGACCAAAGCAACTCAATGGCAACCATGGCAACAAAAATATGCAACCAAATATCCTCCATTTTCAACAAACCCACCACCGGCCCGTCACCACTAACCCTTCTAGTGGACCAAATCGCCATAACCTCAGCTCAAAACGGTCAAATCTTCTTCTATGGGGTTGGCCGAGAAGGCCTAATGCTCAAGGCCTTATGTATGAGGCTAGCCCACTTAGGCCTATCAGCCCACTGCGTCTTCGACATGACGACACCACCAATTGGGCCCACAGACCTCCTTATTGCATCTGCTGGGCCGGGTGGATTCGCCACTGTCGATGCAATCTGTGGTGTGGCCCAGTCCAATGGTGCTCGGGTGTTGCTCCTTACGGCCCAACCTCGAAGTGGGTCAAGTGTGAAGTATGCTACTTTTGTGGCCCATGTAAATGCTCAAACTATGGCCGATGATCGCGATGAAGGCCACGTGGAGGGATCGAGGCCGTTGCTTCCTATGGGGAGTGTTTATGAAGGGGGTTTGTTTGTGTTGTTTGAGATGGTTGTGTTTATGCTTGGTGATGTTTTAGGGGAGAGTGCTGAGAATGTTAGAGCTAGGCATACTAATTTGGAATAAACAAGTTTTTGTTGTAATGTTTATCATGCTGTTCTTTTCGATGTAATGTTAAAAGTTGCAAGTTATAACAATAATGCTATGTACATTGATGATAGATATCAAGAATAATTAATGTAATGTACATTGGTTGCTTATTATGAGGTCAACAAAGTAAAATAAGTTATAATTAACACAACTTATGATTTATGATTGATCTTGAATGAGTATGTTAAAGTTTTATAATCCGGGAAAGAGAATAACTTATCAAGACTTTTATCGATGTGTATGCGATTCTTACTCAATTCTTTTAATGGTGAGACTAGAGAGTATATGTATTCCATATCCGATCAAACCTCTTACTATAACCTCCTTGCATCCCGGGAGCGAGGCAAATAGACATTTACTTTGATCTACCAATCTATCATCATATCTTAGTTTTTGTTCTTACTCCGTATAAGTTTAGTTCAGTTCAACTACATTAAGTTTAGTTCAATTTTATTAATTCAGTTCAGTTTAAATACATTAAGTTCAATCAGTTCACTTCAAATCAATCAATCAAATTTAATTCCATTAAGATAATTCAATCTAAAAGAATAGAGCGTGAAATGAAGTTCCAAACTTGTTCATAGGACAACTTCACTCCACCCACTTCTTCTCCACAGAACACCATTTCCTTCATCCAAATTCCAAAATTCCAAACCCAAAAACACAAACACAAACACAAACAAACATGGTAAGTGTAGAACACCAAGAAATGTACTCTCTTCTACTCTCATACAAAAACTTGATCTTCCAAATCACACTCTCCTTTACACTCTCAATACTCCTCTACTTCATCTCCCTTGCATCTTTCTTCCTAAATGGTCTCAACACATACATTCATCCAGATGATGTAAACCCTAATAAACCCCAACAATCTGGTCCCAAACTTGCAATCAAAAGACCATCTGATCAAAATCCTAATCACAATTTAAATGGGTTTCAATCCCTTTCTTCAAGAACATCATCTGAGCTTAAACAAAGGAAGAAAATTAAGGAGAAATTTGAAAAATTTGAGTTTGATGAGAATAAAGCTCAGATCTTTAGGCTTAAATTAGGTGACCCTTTGATCCAATCTCGTTTATTTTATGATTCTTATAGTAAATGTTTTAATTGTTTTGTTATTTCTTGTTTTTGTTTGTTGTTGCATAAGTATTTGAGTTTTGATTTGGGTGATGAATTTGATGATCTTGGGGTTGTAAAGAATGGATCTTTAGTGCCGATTGTGGCGTCTGTTTATGGGTTGTTTCGGGTTTTGGTATCGGGTTTTGGTGTTTTTGTCGAAAGATCTGCGTTTAAGAGGTCTGAGAGGCAATTAGGGTTAGTTTTTGGTGTTTTGGGGTTTTTTGTTGGACTTGTGATTTGCTTAGGGTTATGCCCTAGGGTTGTTGACTTTGAATTCAGCTCAATTGATGGGTTTGGGAGGTTGGTTGTAGCTGTTTTGTGTGGTTTAACTACCGGGTTTTTGTATATGGGAGCGGGCAAGAATGCTCGCGCATTTTGGCTTGGAACTGATCAAATAAGGTGTAATTTGTCGATAGTTTCGATTGGATGGTTTGGGCAAATCCTTTTCTATGCCAATCATTTGTCAACGGGGTTCTCTTCCTTGCTTTGGATCAATCCCTTAGCCGAGATCTTTTTGAAGAAGGACAATGTGGGTATGGAAGAAGCCGATTTTGTTAAGTTTAGGCTTTGTTGCTTGTTGTTAACGGGTGTGTTGCAACTTCTTACATTACGCTTGAATGTGCAAACTTTCTTGAATGAGGCCGTGTTATCTTGGTATCAGAGGCTCCATTCTAGCACTGTCCCGGATATGGATTATAGTAGGGCAAAGGTTTTCCTGCATGGACATTACTTGTGTCTAGCGGTTCTGCAGTTTTTCACACCTGCAGCATTGATCCTTCTCTGTTTGGGATTGTCTCAAGTTAACGGAGGTTTGTTTGATAACTTCCAAGGAATATGTGGTATGCTTCCTTGCTCGGTATTTGTTAAGGAAACCGCTATTTTCCTGGCTTGGTGGGTTTCCTTTGTATGGTTCCTTTTTAGCACAACATACCTTGCTATATATAGACGTGGTATTATGCATATTTCATGATCATGATGCTCTGTTGTTGTTATGAATGGCGGCGTGACAGTGTAACACTTTACTGTTTTTTTTTGGTAGGAAGAGTGTTGTCATCATGTAACATTATTTGTTGAGGCTTTCTCCTTAATGAAAAGCGGTTTTGGATGACATTCTGGTTTTGTCGTGTTTCTTTTCGTTCATTATAAACCGCTGAGTTACAGACAAACGGCTTGATTTTTCTTGAAATGTATTTTTGGATTTTATTCATATCCGCAGATGATTGACTAGTGTGCATATTTATCTACCGAAGTTGAGTCTTGTGTCAACAATCGGTAATCTCTAATTATGTGCCAAGTGGCTGAGTGCTGTGGTTGGTTTGCTATAACCCTCTGTTATCCACGGTTTGGATCTTGGAGAGTTGGAGTAGAGAAGGGAGGGAAGAGAAGGAAACATGGTTTTGATTTCTCTCAGTTTCTCCCTCGTTGAAAAATTGAAAAGAGGATCTGTTATCCATTGAAAAATCGAAAGTGGAAACTAGGCCAGGAAGGGAAGGAGATTATAGGGGTCCATTGTCTCTTCTCCTATGAATACTGATGAATTCAGCTCTTCCAACATTGAAAGATTCAGCTACTAGTTTTTGGCTGTGTGTCGCCTGTCGCCATTCGGATAGTCCGAGCATGACATGACACTTAATTATAGGCTAAAGGTTGAACTCTCTCACAAAGTAGTCGCGTTGGACTGTTCGACACGCAATGCATCCTTTGCAGTTTGCAGCCATGTCGGAAGAACCCACTCATTCCATCCTTCAATTAATGCTAGCCATGAACATTCTAAGCGCTATCAAAGGGTTGATTCCTGATGGAAAATACCTAGTGTAATAATGAAACTGGTATTAGCTGTACTGCTGTAGTTTTCTGCAGGGTATGTAAACCAGTGCCACCATTCGAGTTGAGGTTAACAGCAGCAAAGAGGCTGTTTCCACTTGGATCTTTGTTAGGTCCGCTGTAATATGCCAAAACTTACTCCGTATATGAGATCCGCTATGGTCTAGTTTAATGTCGTTCTCCAATGAGAATAACAGTTGTTGAAAAGGCACCATCTTTTTGAGCTCCTTGTCATTTAGATTATGAGACCATTATTGAGGAATATGCTACTCCTTTACTTGTTTACAGTCTCGGACTGTTATAGTACTTCAGTTTTAAGTATTGGCAGTATCAGATATGCAAGGAGTATTGGCGTATTGCAAATGTTCCCTCCCTTTCTGCTTCCCTTCACTCCTTATATCCAAATAAAGGGGTAACCTCATATTGCAGCAACACAGGCAGACATGGCATCACCCATCTCGAGGTGTAGAGGAATAAACGATGAACTTACGAGCGGTGGTACTTGTAATCTGAATTTGAATCTGTCATCATCAAGACTACTTTAATGACTTCCTTTCACTCAAAAAAAGAGAAAATGATCAAGGTGAAGGAGCATTCTTTTATTATCTCTCATTTTTCTTTTATTTATGATCAACGATAAAGTTGTGAAAATATCATGGTCGGATTTGTTTAAGACATAATCTTTTCATCGAATTCTCTTACTTCTCCTTCTATCTATTTTTTCTATTCCTTCTATATCTATATTTATATTTATATTTATATTTTCGGTCTAATTTTTTTCTTATTGAGTGATCCGCCAACATTTTTCTACGCCAAGTCTATAGTATTGTTTTTCTTACATATTTTGAGAGTTTAGAAGCGCAAAAAAATAAAAATAGAGCGCAATTTGGTAAAGAATTAAACTGAACTGAGGTAGTGAATTTTCATGAGTCAGAATTATGAGCCGAACATAAAATTCAGTCATCTCATCTTAACTTTTTTTTTTTTTTTGACAGAGTCGTCTCATCTTAACTTGATACAGCATCAATCTAGAAAAAACTTAAAAGATAGAGGATCTCATCAACACCAATGACAAAAAAAATCTAAGAAAGTTGTGGGGTAGTCCTAAACAGCATCCCATTTATTGACTACCACGTACCCCCATATTTAGAACATTTAAGAAACACCCGTTCAACCTTGAAAATCACAAAACTCACTTTAATAAATAAATAAATAAAAAAAAAAATCAACGGAAGTTTCTCGAAAATATTAACGTACCTTCTCTTCCTTTCCTTTCCTTCCTTCTTCTCTCATCCTCTTCTTTCCCACACACCTCCATACTTCCATTTCACATTTTCAGCAATCCAATACTTTCTAACAATACGACACCGTTTTGCCGAATTTATAGGATTGGACGGAAAATATGCCGCCGCCAGGAGATAATAAGTCGGAAAAGTTCGCCGTCGCCGGCGGCTTAGAGACACAACGGTCAATTCCGACGCCGTTTTTAACGAAAACTTATCAACTCGTTGAAGATTCCGCCATTGATGACGTCATTTCTTGGAATGATGACGGATCTTCCTTCATTGTTCGCAATCCTACGGTTTTCGCTCGCGATTTGCTTCCTCGTTACTTCAAACACAACAACTTCTCCTCCTTTGTTCGTCAGCTCAACACCTACGTAAGCGAGCAGCTTCCTTAATCACGCAATTAGTCAATTAATTAAACTTAAAAATGATGAATTTTTGATTAAATTGTTGATTTTGATGAAAATTAGGGATTTCGGAAGGTAGTGCCTGATCGATGGGAGTTCTCGAACGAATGTTTTCGCCGCGGCGAAAAACATCTTCTTTGCGACATTCAACGCCGCAAAACGACGGCAACGCCGCCGCAGCCGGTGGCGCAAAAACAGTTATCGCCGACGAATTCAGGCGAAGAACAGGTGATATCGAACTCTAATTCTCCGCCATTAGCGATACCGAGTGCGGTAGTAATGCATCCCCACCTTTACCTTGGAAATAGCAATAATAGCAGTGGAAGTAGTAATATAATTAACATTAATGGCGGTAATAATGATAATGATAATAATAATAATGTTGGCGGAGATTTGATTGATGAGAATGAGAGGTTGAGAAGAGAAAATGTGGAGCTTAATAGAGAGTTAACTAACATGAAGACATTGTGTAACAATATCTTTTCTCTAATGTCGAATTTCGGCGGTGGTACGGTCAGCGGTGGTAGTGCCAATGCTGTGTCACAGGCGCTTGATTTGCTGCCACGTGGAAGTTGTGGTGGTGATGAGGGGAGGTGTCATGGTTCGACGAGGATATTTGGTGTTCCGATTGGTATGAAGCGAGGGAGGGAGGGTGGTGATTTTGTGGATGATGGTGAGGGTGATCATATGCAGACTGATATTGAAGTGAAATCCGAGCCGTTGTAGTTGTTGGTAATGGCGATGTAATAATCGGTTGTTCTAGGGATGAGATAGGTTGGTTCTATTTTTTAGACGATTAGCTAGTTTTGTTCCATATCATGGACGTGGTGGCGGCTTTAGGCTTTAGGGGATGATATTGGTGTGTTCTGTGTTCTGTTTTAGACGATCAGCTAGTTTTGTCCCTTGTCTTGGACATGGTGGTGGCTTTAAGGGATGACACTAGCGGGTTCTATTTTAGACGGTTAACTAGTTTTATCCCTGCTCGTGGAGATGGTGGCTTTGCAGAATCACCAACCATATCAACATGTATGTAATTGTGCAAGTTTCATCAATAGTCGTCCTAGACGGATATTCACAAAAAAATCTTGGGGCGAGTTTAAATGAGGTGGCGTCTGGCGGACTTGAACTCTAGAATTAAGAAGTGTAAATCATAAAGTTCTAGGTAGTTGGGTTCTTAACCAGTCCTTCTAAGATTCGACAGTATACTCATGTCGATGTTATAGAATTGTAATTCGCGTCTAAAACTCCTCGACTCGAGTTGTTTTAATGTCTTCCATGACCATGAGCACATCCATAGGTACAGTTTAGCACGTGCGGCAATTGAAGTCACATGACTATGGAGAATGGAATATGGACCTTTCTTGTTTAGAATCAGGAAGGTTCTTGGGTTACCAAAAGTACCCTTGTTTCTGTATGTAATAGTTACAATTGTATGCTTCTTGTAGAAGGTTCATATTGGGGACCTCATTTAATATGAACCTCATTTAATAATGATGATATGTTGCTATCGATCTTGTCTTTAATCTAGAATCGTTGAATCAACCTTTTAAAGAAACTTTATAATAATTTGAAAATTCTTGAATTCCATGGATTAGAGTCGTACCCGTTGAAATTTTCGTCTTTGCTGACTTCAATTCCTGGCTCCGCCACTAGTTGGATGGTATTTTGAAACTAAATCCGGGAACAACAGACACTGTAATTGCTTACGAAGTTACGTGACAGTAATAGTAATATCTTAGTCATGCAATTTATCTTTGACATATGCTTATCATATGATGTTTGTTTGTTCATGGCCATTTATAAGCTGTGTTTGATGTTACGTCAAGTCTCGTGCTTGATGGTTAAATGAAATCGATTTCGTACCCCTCTCTTCTAACAAGAAATAAGCTTCGGAAAATTCACACGGCGCCCTTGAGGTTTACCACATTGCACATAGTACCCGGACAATTAAGTTTGTGCACAGAATACCCCTCAACTTTCATTTTTGGCACATGGTAACCAAAACTGTCAAAAATGTTAACTTTTGTGGATGGATTGTTTATGCGTAGAAAGATTAATGTTTCTTAATAGGGGATTGATATTGCCACTATCATATATGTTAATGTCGCGACAATGCTAGAGTAAGTAGAGGAATTTGTACTATTCATCCACTAATAAAGTTCGTGGTACTAACATATTAATCCGTGGTGATAGGTCTTTCCTCTTAATATCATAAGAAGCATTAATGGGCGAATTAAGTTATTTCATTAGAGTTAATCCCCCTTAACTTTTTCAATCCTTTTCACGATTTACAGCATCATCTTTAATTCTCCACAACCTTAATCAATTCCCTTTAATCATCATCTAAGCATTCCCTTGGCCTTGTCCATGATTTGGATTTTGGCCCTTTGTAGTATCAAGAAAAGAAAAACCACAATTAAATCCAACCTTTTCACAAATTGCCTAATTTATCACCCCCATCTTTTATAATCCATTTATAAAATCATCCCGAAAATTGATTTGAATCCAGCTTTTCCGCCTCAACCCTTAAAATTTTGAATGCTAAGAGATGTGCTGGACCTTTTTCGAGGAGCTTCGATGGATGATGTACGGTCATTTCCTTAGTGACCCCATCTTATCATCGCAACACTACCCAACTTCATTGAATTGTTGACTCGCTTTACCGAGAGAAAATGAGTAGGTGATATTAACTCAATGTGGGTTCAACTGACACAGATGCTCCGTTCATAAAAATATATGTTGTTCGAGGAGGTCAATTGGTTCATTGTTATCTTCCCTACGCCCTAGCATTCATAATTTACGAAATCCAACTGAAATACTCCGTAAACTATAATTTACAAACCCAAATGGTTGGGCTGACACCAAATATGTGTAGCTATTTTGATACTCTCATGGTTAACTAAGTCAACTTCATTATTTGAGATGCATGAAAACTATAATTTTTAAGGCTTCTAAGTTCTAAGACAATCGATGATTCGCATGGTACCCCCGTGGTTTGTCACTTTGTCCATGGTACCCCTCTTTTTAAGAATGTATCTATGGTACCCCTGAGGTTCAATATTTGTGCCTATGGTACCCTTGTTGGGTTATGCACGTTAAATTATGAGTAACGGGGCTTGATTAAGGCTAAAGTAACGTTAATTAAGAGTAACGGAGTTTTATTAAGGCCAAACTAAATTTGATGGGAAATTTAGTTTTTTAACAACTTTATTAAAAAATAAAGTTTGCACGGAAAATTCACGTGATACCCTCGAACTTTGCCATTTTGTGCGTGGTACCCAACTTTTTAAGTTTGTGCACATCATATCCTTAAAATTTGTTTTTCAAGCACAACGTGCCCTTTCTATCGTTCTTAAAATTTTCAATTGAGCATAAATCATAAACCAGAAATCGGAATTGACTATTTTTTTTTTTTCAACTTGATTACCTCTTGGAGATCTATAATTTGATAAAACGAAAACGGTCATTCGGAAATTTAAGATCGGAGATATAGTTGATTTGATATTTTCGTCAAAAAAAACCCTATAAAATGTCACTCGGCATTTTTTTTTCTCAAGTCGTAGATTATGACGAGATAATCATTTTAGGAAAAAACATTGGCCGATTCTGAATTCCGGTCTAGGAGTTATGCACAATTGAGTTTTTTACGGCTACAAAAAGGGCATGTTGTGCATAAAAATCAAACGTGGAGGGTATCATGTAATCAAACTTAAAAAGTTGGGTACTACGTGCAAAATGGTAAAGTTTGAGGGTACCACGTGAATTTTCCGAAGTTTGCACCAAATACCCCTGAGGTTTACAATATACATGTTAATTTTGATTTGAACATTTATAATCTTTTTCTAAAAAATTCGTACTTCCTTTTATAATGATGAAGATTCCTTTGATCTTGATGAATAATCAACAATAAATAAGATATCCGGATGAAGAGATATGTAAGATTAATTTATTTAGGATCAAAATGATGAAGATGAATTTAAAAAGGAATGTTAATGGAGAGTACTTAGGAAGATAACTCATTGGGATACGTGATTAGGAAGTATGAGAGTCATTAAATGAAGTTTGGTACTCAAATGTAGGATAATAACGGAAATTGTAACGGCAATGGCACAGTAGGCACAAATATTGAACCTCAGGGGTACCAAGGACAAAGTGACAAACCACAAGAGCACCATGGAAAAAAAGAACGGGGTTTTTTTTACCGATTGAGTAATGAGTCTATGTGACCAATGAATTTATACTTTTTATGTTGATTGAGAAATTGAGTTCTTATCTATGAATTCCACTTTCAATATTGAAAAGGTTAGGGTGATGCTTAAATATTACACTAAAGAAGATAGTTACAGGTAGTAAATGATGAGTATTAGAGACATGACACATGAATATTGACACATTAAGCCAAAATTGTTAAATTTGGACATCTTGTGCCAAAAATGAAAATTGAGGGGTATTTCATGCACAAACTTATTTTTTTGGGCACCACGTGCAATGAGGTAAACCTTAGGGGTACCGTGTGAATTTTCCGTATAAGTTTTGTGGTCGTTTTCTCATCCGATTATTGCCTCATAGTTGAAACCAGTTTCTAATTGTTTTTCCATAACAAGAATTATCATGGCAAAGTTGTTGACACCATTAGACAATTCCAGAGTATTGCTACCTTCAAAAATATGTCTGGAGCCATCTTTTTGGCTCCGCTATGGTAAACATTCGCTCTATATCCGTGTCTATTTGACGGATAATGGGACTGATCGAATTTTGTAATACAACTCATTACTCCATATCACTCAAAGGCTAATTGTTGCGTACAAAGTATACCAGACATCAAGTCTGTGTCTATGATCCGTTATGTTGTTAACGTGATGTACTGCTTGCGATTGATCAACCGCAACCTGTTTTTCTCAAAAGCCTAACTTGACGAATTTACTGATCTAAGTCACTTCTAGGTGCCAACAAGTAACAACATTGGTATACTTCGTATTATACCAAATGTCGACAACATTAATAAGGCTCTGTTTTAATGTTTTTTTGTCAATCTTAATAAGTGATAAGATGTGAGATCATATTTAAATTGTTTTACCGAATATATTATAAATATCAAATTTTTATAAGTTTAGTTTAACAAAAGATATGAACAAAAGAAACGAACAATTGATATAATGTATAAATTATACGTAAAGAATTCAATGGAGAGAGTAACAGTTTCAGACCTCCTTCAAATAAAGATGATGCTTCTTCAGTCGGAGGTGGTCTCAGCAATGGACTTACCCTAGAAGCTCCATCTGACAGTCAATAGGGACGTATGGTTCCGTATTTTACCCATATTTTCGCAGAAAAATGGTTTTGTTGGAGATGATCTTGACGACATTCCAAATGCCCAGTGGATAAAAAGGCGCTGAGGCTAACAGACTGATTTGCATTTGGCGCCGGTTTTAAAGGCGTTCCAAGTCTCTGTAGACCACTACTTGCAGTCATTTGAAGGCCCTTGACGAGGTCAACATTGTCACCTCTTCCGGTTACAGATCTAAGTTTCTGATCTCCGACGGTGTCATTTTTGCTTTACAGTTAGAACTAAATACTGATAGGGCTTCATTAGTGTCACTCTTAACCGCCCCTTCCGCACATTAAACTCTGTGAATCTCGTGTTTACCTCTTGAGACAGTTTTACATGTGAAACATCTTATTATTCTTTCTCGATCAGTAGTTCAATGTTGGCCGAAAGCCTGGGACTACCAAAATGACAGTACCCCAAGGACAGAAAGCACCATCTTAAATTCTGATATCCGAATCTGAATGATCTGCATTTCTGTTTTACAACTCTTTTTGGGATTGTCTAGGTAGGCCATTTAGAAATAAATTCTTCAGCTTCCACAAACTTTCCATATATCGCATCAAAACTCTTACTACAGACGATGCTCATCCACAGGTTGGAAGCCATAATAATCATGCATCTCCTCGCGTATTATCTGAGCATGGCACGTACCCACCTAACTGAAGGCAAGCACTCAACACGACAGTTAGTGTAACCGGATCTGTTTGGTTGTTTCCATGTACATGTCTTCAAAAAGTTTTATTGCTTGATTTGGATCTTCATGTGCTAAGTGCCTGTATCCAACTATCCCGCGTTCAAGGATGTCCAAACTACTATATTTCTATGCCTCCACCGATAAAATACCAATCTCGCTCCCAGAAGAAACCTGCATTTCCCATATAGAAGTATATCGATTAGACCAGATGTCGCATAAATGTTAGTCATGACTCATGATTATCTCTAATGGCATAAGCATGTAGTTGTCTAAGCGTGTACTCGTCTTAGTTTCAAGCCTAAACTGATTCGAATCTCATGTTCGACTGAGGCTCAATAATAGTAGTAGTAGTTGTTGTATAAGCATGTATTTGTTTCCCTCCTTGATCATGGAAGTTGGATAGGGATGATAAAAGAGTAGCAGTAGCCACTGAATTCGATCCAAAGCAGAAGCTTGCAGCTCCGTTACTAAGTCGAAGGTACGGTTGTGGAGATTGTTCTGTGCTAATACTGGAAATTACACCATTCCAAGAACTCAAACTACAGTATTCTGTTTCTGGAAATAGATTCATCGCGTTGTCAACATAAACATAAGCGATAAGCCAAATATCCAGAAATCAAACAGCCACATGAGACCTCGTCTTTCTCGATTATCTAACTTATCACATCTAGCATATATATATAGCAGTATAATGGAATTACAAAGTAAACTATGCCCTCCGATCTTTTTCTGAATCAAGTACTGATGGATTTCCATGCCTTGAACACGGTCCTGCTTCTGGGCACGGACTGGAGTACATTAGCAACAGTGACTCTATCCGGCCTCGTTTCTCCACGGTCTAACAGCACTTAAATGGTTTCAAACACTCCTTATTACACCCACCATAAGAATACCCTCCAATCTCAACTCGTCACACCTCGAGTAATATGTCATCAACCCAGCAAACAAATCCGAATCATGTTTCTTAATCCATGACAATGTATCTCCCTGCCCAATTCCGCATCAAAATTCAAAAACAAGCGTGACAACGCTTTCAGCACACACGTAAGAGTTAAGACTGAAATTATCCGGCTTCATAAACACATCCGAATCCCTTAAAAAAGACGAAAACAACGCCAATGTCTCATATTTTTCCTTATCATGGCATGAATAAGAAATAAGCATAACATTGTAAGACCAAGTACTTCTTTGGGGAATTTCATCAAACAAGTTCCGTGCATTCCATAACCGATCATTCATAGAGGACAAAGTTATAAACTTTGATCCAATGAAGTTACGAACAGCGAAGTTGCGAATGATAGAGCGAGCAATTAGAGTGATTAACTAATCTGAAATTTCTTGAATCCTTCATACATTATGCATTTATGATTTATGCTTAATTGTTCTAATAAACAGCAAAAGGTTGAGCTGAATTTGGCGCCAATGAGGGACTTTAAATCTTTAATGCCCCGTGGTTTAAGTAAACCGGGTAAACGGTTAACCGGATTGGGCTCGAAATTAGTAATTACACAAGGACTAAATCAGATTACGAGTCACAGCATCTGCCGAAATCACAATATGTACGTTATATTGTCCTGTATCTTGATCCACAATCAAATGCTAACAAAATACGTTTGTTTGTAACCTTAAAAGAAGGATAGTGGCCTATTTTGTAGGCATTATATGCAGAGTTCACATGCCAAAAACTATGCATTTAAAGCCTTAACATGAACCTTCCTTTTACCTATTCGTTTCACACCCTTCTATCCAAAACAGTCCCTCCGTGACATTGTCCTATAGTGTCTCTGTGTAGGGATGTCATTGGGGCGGGTACAAGTGGATACCGCCCCAGTTGGGGCGGGGATGGGTAAAGCTTTGGCGGGTGGTGGGGCGGGTGCGGGTACGAATATTGTACCCGCCATGGGTAATGGGGCGGGGATGGTTTTTGCATCTTACCCGCCTACCCGCCAATCATTAAAAAAATTAGTACAATTATGACAATGATGTTAATAATAACTATTTTATAATGTTTTTTACTAACTTTTTGGTGAAAAACTAGACTTATAAAGATAAATTCAAAAAAAAGGAAAATAATAGGATTAAATCAACTTTTGAGAAACTTGTACCCGCAACAGGGCGGGGATGGTTTTGGAAACTTGTACCCGCCACGGGTGGCGGGGCGGGGATGGGTACGGATTTTCTTTGGTGGGTACGGGTACGGGGGAGCCTATATCCACCACCGCCCCGCCCCAATGACATCTCTATCTCTGTGAGTACTGGACCCCGTTATAGATGACAACGTTTCGTATTTACCCGTTGTTTTCGTGTTTACGAAATTCCGTTAAGGGTATAAGAACCATTGATTATGTTTAGCCATTATCTTAAGTTGTTGATTGAGATAACTCTTATACGGTATTAGAGATTTAGACAGTGGCGGCTATGGCGTGGGTGCAGGGGGTTCACTTGCACCCCCTTTGTTCGGAAATATTAACAAGTTAGTGTCAATAATGGTCATCAAATGTTCAGTGGTGTACTGGTTAAATACTTAGTTTGGAGTCATTTGGTCAGGGGTTCAAACCCTATGGCAGTAATTTTTGCACTTTTATTTATAAATTGTGTCCTTCATGCTTTTTAATGCCTAGTTTTAGTCTTCGTTTCCAGAATTGTGTTAGTTTATAAATTCGTTCTATTATTTTTGGTAGTTTCCTCAATTTTTCTATAAAATTTTTGTGAAGAAATTCAAGAGTTAAAAGTTGTAGTTTTAATATCGTGACTTCAGTTTCCGTCGTCGAAATCATTGTTAAATTTTTGCACCCCCTATGATTAAGTTCTAGAACCGCCCCTGGATTTAGAGGTACCAAGTTTGAATCTAAGAGTCTTCAAAATCTCACAAGTGAATTTCAGCACATGATATGAGAGAACATCCGAGTGAGGAGTTGTGTAAAGGAATAAACATTATTGATTAGGCTTAACCAATAGTTTTAAGGTTTTGTTTGAGATAGTCTTGTCACAAATCTTGATCTTTGAGATCATAATTCATATCAATTTTTCTTCTAATGGACCCAAGATTCAATAGAATTAGAGCTTAAATCGACTTATTAGTATCTTATTGGGTGCCTTGGGGATACTTTATCATTTCTTTACGTTTGCTTATATGGTTGAATTTGTCAGTCATTTTTTTACATTTTAGTTTAAGTGTGATAAGGTTGATAATTTTTCACAGTTTCACATACATGTGTAGTCATCCTTCCTCTCCTTTACGTACTACTCCATGTTATTCATACTTTCTTATCCTATTCTTTGTGCCAGCAAACATACAGAAATGATCGAAACAACGAGAGTACAAATATCAAATTCGATACACGTTCTCTTGTTTCCCTGAACGAGATTGAAAGACCTAGCAGCCAAATACACCGTGAGAAATCTCAGACAAAAAGAGAGTTCATTTTCGTACAAATTTATCAACATTTAGTCCATAATTTTGAAGAGGGCTACCACAAAAATGAAATGGCATTTAGTGGGTATCCAACGTCCAAATCTTTTGTAACTTTGTTATGTCTTTCACTCAATTAGAGTTGAAGCTGATGTATTTGTTAGCTTCTGTATGTCCTATACTCCGATCTAGACAAAATATCGATGGGACATAATTGGTACGACTTCAATGCCAAAGAGAATTTTTGTACCTACAACAAGATTAAATGTTTTTAAGAATTCTTGTTTTTGTGATCTCACAGTGATTATATGAAGAATATTTGTCAATTTGAAAGCGAGATTTTTAACCGTTACCATCACGACTTATGTAAGTATTTGTATAACAGCAGCAGCAACAACATTAGCCTAGAGTCTCAATGACTCCCGTAAATTATGGGGTAAAGGAGGTCGGATGTATGCAGCCTTATTCTTGTTTTAGCAACAGAAAAACTTTGTTTTCAAATAACCACCCAAGTTGAAAATTGCGTTCAGAAATGAATTGAATGACCGCTGCTTCATAAGAGTAAGAAGCGCAACAACTTTAGTGAGTCATTTTGTGTTACTGCATCATAATACAGAATCAAGGAGTTATCGAGTCTTTGGCTTTACGGAAAATAGGAAACTACTCAAGTATTTGTATAAACACAAAAAATTGTGAGAGACGATATCTCAATATGACTTATTATTCAAGGAAACCAAAGAACTAGAGGAACAGATTGAATTATATAAATCCTGAAGCAAGAGTTCTTATAACTTAGAAAGATCCTTTTTTGAATAGATAACATGCAACTAATTGAACTAAACATCAAGAAAATCATGCTTACCTTAATTACAATCCTAAATTAGGAGAAATTAACTTAAAGCTCGCATCATACATACGATTTTACCATCTTTGTGAATCGAAGCTCCTTTTCGTTGAGGTTTTTGACTCCCAAAACGCGTGGAGCGATCTCTTGATCGAACCTAGCTTCTCAGGGTCATGCTCTCTTTGCCTAGGCACACTGTGGGACCTAGACCTGGCTCGAGACGACTGTGTGTTAGCCATGTAGCTAGGGCTTGCAAAAGTTGCATAGCCATTAAGGTAGCTTCTTGAGCACTCGTCTCTTGAAGGCGTCTTAGGGCTTCTTCTCATGCTCGCGGTTCTGGATGATGCTTGTGGTGAACTACTCTCGATAATCCGGTTGGAGCCAAATTGGCCAGTATTATCCTCAGCGAATGTGCCGACTTTTGGGGAGTACCTTGCTAGGTAATCTGATGCTGCAAAGCTGTGGTCATAGTAGTCTTTGGCTGAAATGTGTCGCAAGGGTTGGATGTTATTCGGGTTGCTTGATCGGGACTTTGAATTTGATTTCCAACTGTCAACTTCCAGGATTTTATCATTCTTTTCGTCATCCGTGTGAGGAGTTTTAGGCAAATTGGAGTTGTTGATTGAAGATCCAACTTCCACCCAATTATCTAGCCAATTTGGAGCTGAAACCGCATTTTCGCTGCACTTGGAGTCTTTGATGCTTGAATTTGAGCTAGATCTCTGCAGGTGATAAAAAACATGAGACCAACAAACAAATCGTATAATGTTAGGAATATATACACATATACGGAGTAATTATTTGTGAGTCCTCGCGCATAAGACGGTCTGATCTCCTACAAGATTCCTACGTCATTGCAAAATAAAATGTTACTGATATGAAGTACCTTCAAAACAGGGGATTCCTCTAGTTTTTCACTGCTAGCAGAGATTTCGTAACTTCCTGGATTTGCATTCCCCGATGACTGAAAATTTAGTTCAAATTGTTTATAAAACGATTTCATGACATCACTGATTTTCACAAACGTTTCTGATCAGACATGGTTTATATTACTGAGAGTATAGCATCTTACAGAATTTGAGGATTCTATGCTTAGAATCCGATTAGAACGAGCACGAGCCTGAACTCGAACCATTGCTTGTAAGCGCCTTAGCATTTCCGCACTTTGCTTTCTGACGAAGTGGCCTCTAACAAGAGCTTGAAGTTTAACCAAACCTCTTAGGGCCTTGAGCGCTTTTCTAGCCTGATAAAGCCGAAACTCATCATTTAGTCAGACTAGTACTCACAAAGTCACAAACAGTACCAAAATCTAATGAAAACATTCCTTAATGGAAGTAATGCACAAGACACTGGCTCCATAAAACCGATTCTAGCCGCTGTTCCATCAAACTGTTCTCCTAATCCTAACCAAGTCGTCATACGTAGATCCAACGCGCATTCTTTTATATTTCTAGCTTAAATATGGTTAAGAATTAGTCTCACAAGTCAGACCGTTTCTTACACGTTTTTGTAATCCACTGTCGGGAATTTAGAAATCAAGTACAGTGATGCTTCTGCAATCACAAGGTAGGGGAATTAAGTGAAAAGGAGAGGCATGTATTCTATAGCATCAAAATTGTTAATCATATCAGACGCAGAAAGTACAGGCAAACGACGGAGTTACTCATCTTTGGTTAAGACCGGGGTACATATACATATAAATCTCGTGTTCAAATCTCATCGTCCCTTCTAATTTCACATTTCTGCAATCTTTTTTACATTGTTGGTAATAAAGTGGGACTCAAAGTGCTAACTACAGTCTACAACAGTAAAAAAAACAAAGAAACAAACAAACGTGGAATTATTATCAACTCTTCTGCAGCACATTTATGAGCAAACGATGTGTGGAAAAGAGCAGAGAAAAGGGTAATGTACTGCCAATAAACCAATTTTAAAGCGAAAGTGACAGAGAAATACGGAGTACAATTTGCATTGCAACTTTGGAAGAGCTAAAATGGTTCATATGGACCACATCTGACAAATGAATAGTGATGTTGCTACTTGATAAACTTCTTGTTTCTAAGGTTTAGCATAACTGTGATGAGAGTATCTAACTCAATTGGACATCGAAATGTCGTGGCTTAATATCATTGTCATGATATTAAAGACGTCGCAGCTACCGTCCATCGGTGTAAGACTGTAACAAGGTGAATTCTAGACCTCATTACCATGGAAGTATGGAACTGATAGAATTGTTTTCGTATCATGCGAGAACTGAGACGGCCAGTTTGCACTAGAGAAAAACTAAATAAAGATTGCGCCTTGACACCATAATAGCAGTTCTACGCACATGTCAACTAGCTTAATTCGTGCCATTATGATTTAGAGGTTTACGGACAAAAGACGTCGAACAACAAGCATTAAAGTTTAAACCTATGTTGCTTGGACTCTTCAATAGTCCTTGGGCTAAAGACACTCTGACACTATATTTTAGGCCGAAAACATGAATTTTTTCCATAAAACAACTGAATCTGACACTTGGACACGCACCTATATCAGATACTTCTAATCGAGCCCGAACAACTGAATCATAAGCTTTAGCTTAACCATAATAACAACAAAGAGTCAATTTAGAAATTAATGGCTTAGCTAGAGCATTTAAAACACACAATTAAATTCTGACCCAAAAACAGAATTGTAAAAGCTAAAGCTAGTTTACAAGACTAGAAGCTAAAAAACTGAATAATAATGCCTAGTAAAAGCTAATAATAGCAAAAATTTCTGAAATTAATTATGAATAGATTACTATTTGAGGAAGAACTGACTATCTCATCCACAGAAAAACCCAGATCGGTCCCATAAATTCTAACCCTAAAAAGCTTGTGTTTATCCTATCAAAGTCTTGGTTGGTAGTATGGGTTTTTCAGTGAAAATGGCCTGTCATACCTTGTGTTCCATCTTGTGTAAATGACTATTTTATCCCTCCCCTAGACAAAATGGATTGTTTTTCATCTACTTTCAAAGCATCTTCACGTGTTAACACTATTATGATACAAAGAAAATCTCACACCAAGGTCAAAGTCCTTTGACTAGATCAGCAAAAATATTTATTAATTACACGAAAACTTGTGGAAGACGGTTTATGTAAATACGAGTATTTGTGTAAAAACTGCCTAAATACCCTAATCAAAAGTAATATGGAGTAGTTATTAAGAAACAAATGACGGGTTTAAAATGACGTATTGTGAAACAGTTTTACAAGAGACGTTCTGGCCTTATGAGTAGGTGGATGGATTGTTTATGCTGTTTAAGACAGTACAAATGAACTAAGTATTGTAATTTTGACAGTCAGATGACAACTATTCATACAATTTCTTGATAACAGAAAGCTGAACAAAAGTGCTAATAAAGAGAAGTCAAGTACTCATGTTAAAGAATCAAAGTCTGATAATCCTTGACATTACTTTTATATTCTCTGAAACTTGTGGGCTCACCAGGTTCCATCGTAAAACCAATTACGTCTACAATTGGTTTTACGATGGAACCTAGAGTTAGTCTGCTTGGCCTAAGGGCGTAAGCCGACACTTCATTTCAATGTCGTTCGACATCATATTGATGATCAATCAATCTACCATTGAATGAGCTAAAATCAAACTACTACAGTACATGATTTGATTCAGATGAAAAAAATAGTTGTATGGAAATATAAATGACAGAGGTCCACCAAGGCGGCAAGGCATGCCTTGTGTAGAAGGGAAGCAGGGAACCAATTCTTTCTGAAACCAGAAGCAATAAGCCCCACAAATAATTTGATCCTCATTAAAACTCTTATTCCTACATCATTTACTTATTAGGATCACTTATCCAGACATAAGAAAACAAAATATGAGTATTTACTTTTATTCGACTATATCTCGAAAGGTACTCTATACGGAGTATAATACGGAGTACGCAATAAAGACGTTATATCGAGTATCTTGTCTGATACTCGATATTTGGACAAGTATATGACACTTTGGATACATACTCTGTATTTTATACCAAAGTATGCATATTTTTATAAAAATAGCCGAGTTTGACATTTAGACACACCCATGTCAGATACTTTGAAACAAGTCTGAGTAACATATGCTTAGTACAGAATACTCTTTAATTAGGGAGAAAATTGGAGAATTAACATTGGTGTATCATATGATGCATGCATGGAAGGAAGATTTGACATGCTCTTATGTATGTTTTGGGTAAAAGGAAAGAAAGTAAAAGAAAGATTATTTGTCATTTAATGAGTAAATTTTCTTGGAACTCAACAAAGAAAATTACTCAAAATTCCATGCTTATACAAACTACAAGTGTTCAAATTCATGCACATATTATTTAGCAAATCTTGTGATTTACCTCAAAATTTGTCAATCACACATTCATTCATTCCACCGACTAAACTAAGAAATTCGTACAACAATTATTTAAATTTTAGTTAAAAGAGATTAATTTGGAGCCTTCTTTAATGAATCTTCCTATGAAATCATCAAACACAAGTCAAAGTTAAAAGTAATTTATCTATATATAAACAAAGCAGTAAAAAAGAGTGGACTTTGATAAAACCAATAACAATACGAGTGATTAGAGTAAAATAATTCAACTTAAAAGAATTGAAGACGTATCTCTGTTTTTATAGGAACCCGTTTTAATTTACCGGGTTCTAATCTTAACTACTCCGTATATTAAGAGGTGATCAAACGTGAACTTAGGCTAAACATATATCTGAATCGACAAGACTTGATTAGTAGGCTTGGACGGATTGCTCGTCCAGTCGTCCGTACTAATATAAATTTTGGAAAATACATTATCGGTAAGTATTTATTAGTGAATCAATTGCCAATTTTGTTCTATAAAAACCGTCTCTCAAGAGACCTACACTTTGCTCTCAGATTAAGTAACAACTACTCGTAAATACATTAGACTATAGTATTACTGAAAATCTCACACTATAACACGGTCTTAAGTAATAATTTCTGCTACGGTAATGGTAATACTCCGTAATTCCGTATGTAACAACTTGACATTTACAAATTACAAATACAGTAATTAATTAACCATGCTACACAAGTATTTAATTGGAAACTTAGGATTTCAAACTCTAATTGAAAACAAACAAATTCAGAAACATATACTCCGTAATCTATATCGATCACAATCATTTATTTAACTTTAATTAAAATAATACGAGAAAGGAAAATAAACGAATGAATAAAATGGCTAAAAAAAATGGAAAAGAAGGAATGTTCATGAGATGACTAACCAAAAAACCTCGAAAAGCGGACTGAATCTTAACCGCCGCCAAATCATCAATACACCACCGCCTACTGACCGGACTCACATTACTAGTTAGTCGAACAACCTCCGCCGCCGCCCTCGCCGCCGCCAATGCAGCCTCCGCCACCGCAGCGGTGGCTGCAGCGACGGCAATTGCGTGTTTGTTAGAATCACACCCTCCCCCTCCCCCACCATAGAATTCCTGTTCAAGACAATTGGCGGCGAAGGCGGTAATGCCGTCTTCGCCGTCTTGTCTGGATGAAGAAATGGCGGGGGGGTTCTTAGGGGAGATAGAGGTGCGAGGGCGGCGGCAGCGGCGAAGGAGATTGCTTAGCCATTTTGATGGCTTGCCCATGGCTAGAGGTTTTGTAGTAGAAGTAGTAGTAATAGTATATAGTGTGTTGTTTTTGGTGGGTTTTTATTTCATTTTGGTGTTTTTTTTGGGGAAATAGTGATGAGCAAGTTTGTTACTGAATGTGAGAAATATAAGGGGGAACGGGTTTGTTTCTGTTATATGGGAGAGGATTTGGAGTGACCCCACATTGTTATGGAATGATTTGGTCGCAAATTCTCGTATAAGATCGTTTTATATATCCACTAATAATTTGTACTGTGTAGTTTGTAACGGTTGAGAATCGGTCCAAGACCGGATCGAACCAATCCGTAAATAAAAATTTAGTGAACCGAAGAACGGACCTAAAACTTTCGGTCTTGGACCAGACCGAACCCTAAATATTTGGTCTGGTCGGTCTTAGACCGAAATGGACATAAAACTAGTTGTTTCACTATTTCGTATACGATAAATACATTTTAATTCCGCTAAATAAAATGCATTTAAATAATTAGATGACTTTTTTATGAAAATCATTGACAATACTAATTTATAATGTCTTTTGAAGATAAAATGTTAATTTGATTCATAATATTTTAATAATTGACCTTTAAAAACATGAAATTTTGTTAATTCGGTCCGGAACTAAATGGTCTTGGACCGAGCCGAAGACCAAAACTTGAAAAAATGAGGACCAAATTAATTTGGTCCGGATTTGGTCCAAACCAAATGGTCTGGTCCGATCTATTTTTCCAGTCCGGACCTAAATTTGTTCACCGCTAGTTTGTATATTTGTTATTGCTTCAAACAAAGTTAATACCATCTTAAATAAGATCAACCATATCACAAAACATAAAATTGGGCTCAATTATAAACAAATTAACGAAATGGGTTGAGTTTCAAAGTATTTATCTAAAATGGGTCCACGTCATTAACGAAGTTAGGCTCGGATTTAAGTCACTCTCCTGCTCAGCGATCATATCCAAAATGTCACTTACTGTCCACCCAAACCTTAGTATGCTACTTCAAAGCATGTCGCTAAGGGAGTCAGCGACTTCAGTTCAAGTCGTCCTCCCCCAAGACTACTATAAAAACAAAACTTGGCTTTATTTGGTCCCCTCCCTCCGCCTCTGATCGCTCAGAGAGTGAGCGACTTCAGCTCAAGTCGTCCTTCCACAAGGCGACTTGGGTCTTTGTACAGCCAACATCGAAATTTTTTCTTCCAGCCTACACATCATTTCTCCATATTCTACAATACATTCCTCTTGTATTCTTCCATTTACTAAGTAAAAATTCATCATGATCAAGAACAATAGTGCACCAAAGCCTACCAAATGAAAGTCTTCAAACTTAAGTTGTTAATAACATTAAAAAAGAAAATGGTTAGTTAAACATTTGATAAAAACCAAAGTAGCTTAATTGTTATACAAATGACTTAAATAGTATACAAACCAGATTGTTTTACTTAACTAAAGACACTAAATACTACTTTCTAACTTGGCGACTTCTCTTTGACCTCCTTGGTTGAGACTTGAGACGATGACCCGGCCTCATTTTTCGCTTCTTGGACGGGAGATAGATGTGTCAAGTGTTGTAGCATGAGTTGACTTGGGTGAGGAATGTATGGTGGTTGGATGAGATGTACATTACGAGCCCTTTCCAAACAATAAAGCCAAGAGAGGTATTTTGCATCTGAAGTAGCTAATTTTTATACTAGTTTGGATCCATTGTGGGTGGCATAGTTGACATGTACCCATTCACTTGATGGTAGATGTAAGAATGACTACCCGATTATTGAAATAAGAAGTTATATTTGTTAGTGAATGCAAATAAAAAAAAAAAAAAACATACAAAAAAGTACTCTACAAAAAGGGATACTGCTCGCAAGAGTGTCCAAGTCCGCTGCACTAGGATTGTAATGATGTTTATGGAGGTATTTGTAGCTTAAGATCTGATTATGGGGACTAACAATGCGACGAGTATGCTCTATATACCATATCATGTATGGATTATGGTGTGACATGAAACCACCATATGGAATTCCTTTATCCAACATGCATGTTTTTCTTCCTATTATCCCACCCATTGACATAACTGGAAAATCGGCTGAAAAATCTCTCGTCGTTCCCCGTTTATCAATTACTCTATGAAGTAAAGGATTGGTGTGACAAGTGGACGGTATTGTTTGATGTCATCCAAATTACCTATCACACGTATTAGGGAGGTGCATCTCGATAATCTCTAAACATATCAAATGGACTATAACAATCCACTCTTCTGGGTCCTCATGGTAAATATCAGGAAGATATTAAAGGGTCTCTTGTGTGTAAGGTTGTCAAGTGAATTGTGTTTCAGTCAATTTATCAAACATATCCCTATTTGTTACAAGACGAAACCTATGATCCTTATACTTACGACCATTTACACCTTAAGGGATCCATCCTCGCTACCATTTGGGAGCTTAAAGAGTAGGCTTCTCCCTCGTACTCATTCATAAGTGACCTAACTATTTAGGGACCCAGCTTTATAAAAATCTGATCCTACATGAACCCATTGTGAGTAATGAAACTCAACCTATTTCATTAAATTGTTTTTTAGAAGACTCCATTTTGGAAAAAAAAATTCATATAATATCATGTATAAGAGAATCTCACATGCTAATTATAGAAACACAAATTATCATTTGCGACTTCTTATAATCAACTTAAATACGAAGTATTGATCAAATGGAAGGTGGTTATGAGATATCGCTCATAAGTAACTTTTCATCACAAGTAAGAATAATCGTTAGTTAAATCATTTTGAAAAGTCAGGTATTGTACTTACATTAAAGCTTGTGTCTTATAAAACCGTTTTATATTACAATTATGGAGTACAGTATTATGTAAAACAGATCCACATCTACAAAATCATAATCATTTTAGTTCAACTAAAGAGCATAATATGAAATGTGGTTGGTCTTATTTCCACCTCTATTATAACCGGATGTCAGAACCGTCTTAAGTTAAACCGTTTTATATAGTTGGACTTTAGTTCACTACCTGAAATTACCGTACCTAGTTGGCTAGTTAAGAATCACAACTGTTAATGAAGTATTTTTTTTCACTAAAAAGATGAGTAGCAAGACTAAGTATTTCAAAGTGTGTTTGGAAAGATACTAGCACTGTAGTATGACTACTATAATAGTTTTGGAACTATCGCTATTCGGCATTTACTATTTTTTTTTTATTTTTTATTTTTTTTT
>JAGPOY010000110.1:0-31369 GCA_018983105.1 Silene uniflora | reverse complement strand
GTACGCCGGTGCAGTAGTTGCCATGACGGTCGGAGTGCAGTAAGGTGGGTCTAGGGTGGAAGAATGGTGGGTTTTGTGGGGGTTGCTTGTGGGTTGATGTGGGGCAGAGTTTGCGTTAGGAGGGTGGGTAAGATAGTGGGGGTATTATAGTCATTTGTTATGTTATTTGTATCCCAAATAAGAAATTGGAAGCTTTTGGAGAATACGCCCGAAAAGGAAATGTGGACACTTCAAAGAATAGGATGGAGTAGTAGACACTAGTAGTCATATACGTAGTACTATTGTGTAACAACCAGTCAACTAGTGCGTCACTGTTTCTGTTTATTTGTGCACTAAATCTTATTGGAGTCCTGACGTTTATATAACTGATGTATATATATTTTTATGAAACTTGTAGGACACTGTGAATTCAACGGTCCGATGCGATACAAAACTTCAAGAACTATTGGATTGTGAAAGCATTACTTCTTCTGCAATACGCGATGCTTTAGCTCGTAATCATCTTTTCCAGCAATCATAATGCACATTTGGTGAGTATCATTCAGTGTTCTATTAGTGTTTTGCAGGTCATTTTTATCTCACTTGTATCGATTGGGATATTGAAGTGTTAACTTGGACTTTATAGGCAATATAGGTTTCACATAATATTAGAACCATGGTATTAATTTTGGACTGCGACATCTCATCCGATAAGAATTATGGAAAAGTTACCACTAGGGCGTCTTAAGGTGGTATTGCCGCATAGACCAGGGTAAGGCGTTTTGGATGTGATTTCATTGCAATCTATGATTGTGAACTTGTTGAGTTCAGACTTTATAGGCAAAGTAGGTGTCACATTATATTAGATACACGGTATGAATTCTGGACTGCGACATCTCATCTGATTGAGTAATGGAAAAGTCAACACTAGGGCGTTTTGAGGTGGTATTGCGGCATAGACTTGGTAGGCTGGTAGGGTGTTTTAGATGTGATTTTCACTGCAATCTATGATTGTGAACTTTTTAACTTTCATATAAGCTTGTTGCATCATCTATAATGATAGAGCGTCACGAGGTGATACTAAAACTGAGCCCCACCGCACTCCTGGAATATAGTATTAACATAATAATAATGTGAGGGTAATTTTTTTCCACATGCAATATTCTTATTTGAGTTTGGTATTGCTCAGAGTTCACTACCAACTTGTGGCACAAACTAATATTTCGTTGTCAAATGCTGGAAACTTATTGCTGTTGTTCCTTGCAGGTTGTGGATACGATGCCAGTTAAACTAATCTGATTAGGTGCATCTTAGCAAATAGTCCATGCAAATTTGTTTAAACAGTATGTAAGTTATTAGTAGGTATGATTGTAATTAGTTACCGTGGAAAGATGTAGGTATAGCCACGGTTAGCGTTTAGTAAATCTGCTGTGTATTTGTGATGTGTAGTGAACTAGAGATGCAATTAGACTATGTGACTTTCTAACACCCGTAGGCGTGTGTAGAGGTGTTAAACTAATGAAAACTAATGTACAAGATTGAATCTTCTTAGCTGTTATATGAAAGTTTGTCTATCAAAGGTTAATCCTTGTTGTTTGATCTGTCGATGGTTGTAAATTTCTTACAGGGCCTTTTTCGAATGTTGTTTTAGGGGTAAAAGTTTGTAATCAACAAATTTTGCCTGGTCTAATCGAGTTAATTTGATTCCAATCAATATGGATCGAGTTGTTATAAGTTATAACTGTCTCTTTTTCCTCAGATCTAAGCTATAATTTTAAAATCATTGCAATTAAGACAGTCTCCGAATTTCAGCGGAATCAAAGACTCGTTACTCTTAGTTCCAGATTACGATGGAATAAAGCAACAATCACTCGATAAGCTAGGTGCGCTTCTTTGTATTGTCAAGTAACAATCATTCGATGTAATTCTCAATGCAACTTTCAATCTCGGGTCCTTGAGAAATTGCCTCTTTGCGTTGCCAGCATAAGGATAAGGCAACATTACTGCATACATTCGATCCCGTTTACCCCGTAATTTGCAAGTCTCATCCATATTATTTACACAATTAAGGGAGTATGAAACTTTAACTTCCCTAACAATATTCTACCATTTGTAGTATGATGAGGTGACCCTTTACCATCTGATGCAGCTGGAAATAAAGAGGGTTGGGTCTACAACACATAATTGCAAGCATTACTATGTGTAGACATGCATGCAGTAGAAAGGCAGTCACCAACTTTACTGCATCATGATTAAATAAGGTAATAAAACAGCTGCTATGCTGTATTGCTATGGTAGTTAATGTTGTATGATTACAAACTAACAAAATCAATTGAATTCTATGAATTTAATGTTATTTTCACTAGCTTAACTACACACTATGTACATAATTTCTACTTGAGGGTGTGAGGACAACTATTTGTGGTCCTAATTATTTACTCTCCCCATTTTGCGGTTTTTGTTTGGATTTACCTATGTTTGTCCTCTACATGCAATGGGAGGAAAATATGCTTTTTATTGAAAAAAAAATGATTTTTTTGGGGTATACACCATTGGGTTCAGTCGAATTCGTGTCAAGTAGAATTACTAAGGGCAGTAATAATAGATGAACCTCTAAGAGGTTTGTTCTCATGCCACATAAGCTACCATACAAACCCATTTACGGATTTACCTACAAACCTCCTACCAACAATAAATAAACTTATTCAAGGTTTATATCATGACCCACTAAACTTTTTCTCCTCTCACATTCTTTCTCCACATAATTTGTAACCCTTCTCATCCATGAACCTCAACACCCATCACCAACAATAGAAGGTTTGTAGACAAACCTCCAAAAAGATGGACATGTCATCCTACAAACCTCTTGATGAACCTTTATTGCTACACAAATTCTCATTTGTGACGGACACTATCCGTCACAAAGGATACCATATTCTCTCACAAACTACCCATCAAGGGTGAGTGGAGAAGCACATGGGGGTGCCCACCTTGTCCCCTCTACCCATTTCCTCTCACAAAATACCCGTCGCAAGATCCGACCCGTCGCAAGCAAGACCTACTGTTATTGCTAATGCCCTAAGGGTGTAAAAGTCTCCCTCATGAGATTTAACAATAAAGCGTTTCTGAGAATGAACCCAAAACTTCTGATTATGCTAAAACATGTTATAGATTGATCTGAATACTTGTAACAAGTTAAGCTTTCGGAAATGGATTGAACTATATATTATCCAGTTTTCATATTTCATCGTGTTCATTATTGCTCTTTTTGACAATTGATATACGAGTATTATTTTAAATCATAAAACAAATTTAAATTACATGAGGGTATGAGAAGGATTACCTGCTCTACTGCTCTTAGTCGTCCAAAAATGAATTTTTGTAGCAAATGAGATGATTTCAAATCTAAAACTTGATTCAATAGGTCTCACTTGTGATGGATATATCCGTCACAGACTTTTGATGGGTCAAGTATCACCACATGAGTAGAATAATGGTAGATAAGACAAAAAATAGAATGCATTGGAATCACAAATGACTTGTCTTTATCCTATCATGTGGGTTTTATTTGACCCGTCACAAGCTTGTGACGAATATCGACGGTGACAAATGAAATAAAACTTGATTGATCACATAAATAAACAATACAAAAGAGGAAATATTTTAGAAGAAAAGATAAACCACCCAAAGAAAGTGAAAAGTTTAAAACGGATGAATGCAAAATGATTTAAAAAGACACAAAGGAAGATTCAAAAGTCAAAATGTGACATATGTTTCATTTATTACTCCATGTTTTATAGGACAACTCATTTGAAAATTAAAAGTCATAACTAATCAATAACCAATACTCGTATCAAATAAATTTTTTCTGAAAAAAATATCAAATCAATTGAAACTTATAATAATACATACGGAGTACTTCGTACTTAAATTGTTTGGTTGCGGCTTCAAATATACCACCTTAGAATTAAGATCCCGGTATTTTCAAAAATATGATTTGTCTGGGTGCCATATATATTTGTTGGAAAATGCATAAATTAAAAATTTCTATAATTTCTAATTTCTACGTAATGTACAAATTAACGTACCTACTTTTCCCTTGATTATTGAAAATTTCTATGTAATTTAATTCCTAGATATTTCTACTTCTCAAACTTCTAATACCAATGTAATGTAGACATTCCTATTTCTGGGATTTTTAAGTTACTTGATCAACCAAACCCTCTAACTTACCTACACGAAATATAAGGTATTACTCCATATATTCATTTGAAAATCATCGTAACAAGTCAAAATATAATTAAAAATCAAATTTACATTTACATATGTAAAATTTTTTGTACTCGTATTATATTAGTTGTATGAATAACAATAGTGTTACTTACACGCCACTTTACACAAAAAATGATAATAATCCAAGTAGTATGAATGAAAAATGTGTTAAGTATTTCAAGTCCCCATAATTATCGACTCAGCCGTCAATTACTGGTTGCCAGCTACTGCTCAGTTTGCTCACTCTTTCTCTCACATTATCTCTATCAATCATCATTTGTCCAAACGCGTTTATCGATTTCATAAGACAATTTCCTACCACCATTTCTCCTGGACGCCAGTTTTATTTTAAGACGGTAATATTCATCTTAAATTTTAAATGATTTAAATAAAACAAGTGTCTAAAATTAGCAAAACTACTCATGATATTTAAGCAAGTGAAATGCTATTTGATCAGTTGTAGGTTTAAGATGAGGATTGACTACTCACACAAATTCTTGATGTGGTATTACTATAATAATTTTCGTTTTAGGAATCATACTACTATAATCTTTGTTGTTTTCCTTGAAAAATATAGGCAAAAAATTTTGGTTGCTACTCGAAATTGACCTATTTTAAATGGACTAAATCCAAAATGTGCCAATAAAAGTTGAACTTCGAATCTGAAAGTGATTGTATCTAGAATGAACAAATTTAATTAAATGACAGCTAATATTTAGCTGATAATGTTATAACGGTTGTTGTATGTAATTTGAGTTCGAGTTTTATCAACAACATTTGTCCTTATTGCGCACCATAAACATCAAAGAAAATGAACAAATTAAAATTGTCTCATATAACGGAGTATAACAAAATACTTTTGATGATTGACCAAAATTTAAAAAAAGAAATCGTAATTTTCATTGAAACTAACTCTAAACAAACGCAAATGATCATTAAAAAAGTAACTCGACCCGGTAACACATGTATTGATGATACCAATTTTCAATTACAGAGTAATTAAACGACCGTAAACCTATTTAAATAAATTATTGAGAGACCATCTCTCAGAAGTTTTTTGTGTTTAAGCAACTCATTATTTGACATATTGTTTTCTTTTTATGATGGGAAAAAGTTATTTTCAATGATAAAAGATCAACAATATAAGCCTAACTATTACAATCAACGTAATACAACAAAATCATTAGCCATCCTAAACTTAACATTCAAAGTATATCTTCTCGCCAATATTTCAAAACATGTACTCAACATTTACAATGCATTTATAATCATCATTTTTATAAATAAATTAGTACCCTTTCGTCTCAACAAAAACTATCATTTTGGAATTAGAAACTTAAAAGAATGATAACTATTGACTAGAACCGAATCCGAATTGCTAGCTATCCATGTTTGAAAACTGAAATTTGTTACAGAAATTTAAAAAAACGATAACTATTGACCAGAACGGATTCCGACTCGGTAGCCTAAACAACCAACTTGATTGAAAATAAAAGGAAATTAGCTTAGGACTATAAAACCATGCCCACCTGTAAAGTAAATCACACAAAGTCTGTCCTTTCCTAAATCAAAGTTTCTCTCTCATTTCTGGACTTTGTCATCCTCCTCATTTTCAGACAAACTCCACCGAATCCCACTCCACATTATTCTCCTTATTCATCGCTAAAATATAATAATAATTGTTATTATTATTTTCTTCAAATAAAATACACTAACAAGTAACAGCTTCCATTAATGTCACTCAAATTTTCAGCCATGGAAGCTCACAATCTAGCTAATAATGTTATTGCAGTTTTTCTACTTTTATTACTTCAGTTTTCAGGTTTTACTTCAGTTGCAGCTCAGAATGCTGCTTCTAAATCTCCTAAATGGCAAACATTGGATGGTAAAGTTTTGATCTTTCTTTGTTTTTTCGAGTACGTCTTGCTTAAGACCGTCTTAACTTAAATGTATTTTTAAATCGGTTGTGAGTGCCGTTTTAACTTAAAACAGTCTTAACCAAGAATTTGTGTAATTTTTCAGCTATGGAGTATTTTTTTACTTGTGATTTAGGTATAAAGTAAGAATTTTTATGTGTTTTAGTTGATTTTTGCATTGATTTGGTAGATGGGTATGTGTTAATTTTGATTTTATGAAGTGGGTATGAGCTGGATTTTGATTTTATTGTTGTTTTGTTTGCTGGGTAGTTTAATTTTGTGGATTTTGAAATAGGAAGTTTTTGTTGTTTTTGCATTGAATTGGGAGATGGGTTTCTGTTAAATTTGATTTTAGGAAGTGGGTATGAGCTAGTTTTTGATTTTGTTGTGATTATCATTAATGGGTAGTTTAATTTTGTCGCAATACCTCCGTCTTAACCACTAGGCTAAAACCTCTTCGGGGATGTTTGGTTGATTAAAAGTGCTTGTTTTTATGCAAGATCTGAAGTTGGTTTTGGATTATGTGAAATGGTTTGTGCAAGATTGAGCTAATTTTACTTAATTTAGAAACATTACTGTGTTGATAGTTATGGGGTAGTGTAAATTTGGTTTGTTGACTTGTTCTTGGAGCTATTTTAGAAACATTACTAGTCCAAAAATAATCATAGTTGTGGATCCTCAAATCTGATTGAGACTTGTTATTTTCTTTAATTGTAGTATTTGCTGAATAATAACATTAGTGTTCATTGACTTTTCTACTATATTTGTTATTTTTGTTTGTGAGAATTCTGTAGAATTAGTTACTGCTGAAGTTGTTACAATTGTTGCCTCTGGGGATTTTTACGTTTCGGGTACGTACACAAATGAAGGTCTCCACTATTTTTGAAAATCCTCATGTTTTGGCTTTAAATGAAGCGTTGAAGTGCCATAATATGTCAGAGTGTGAGTGTTGTACACAAGTGAGTGAGCTAAATTTAAGAGTCGGGCTAAGTTGGTTTGCGCACAAAGTTACTCCTAGAAGCGTTCACTAAATTAAATGAACATTTGGGTATGCCATACCACTAGTCACTTAAGTGTAATTTGTTAAACGTCACGGCATCAAAGTGGAGATTTCTCATAATTTCATCGGCATAGTGCAACAAGAATGATAGGAAATTAAATTCACGTTTGCCAATTGTATATATCAAGGCAATTATATCTGAACAATAAAGTTGTAAATTGTAATGTGGATGCTCTGATGTCGTCATACTGTAGCACTACTTATCTGCCGCTGATCTGATTGCTATTAGTTATGGAGTATTATGTTTCAGAAATTTTCTCCATGTTCAAAAAATAGTTACTGCTTCATCAGAATGTTTTGGTTAGATGTTTGCTCTAAAGAAACTAAATTCTGGTTTTGCAGGGTCTTCGCCTCTAGTTGTAGCTCATGGTGGAGTCTCTGGCTTGTTTCCTGATTCGAGTTCCTATGCCTACAACATGGCTGTGATGACTAGTGTGTCGGACTTGGTATTGTGGTGTGATGTGCAGCTCACTAAAGATGCGGCTGGAATTTGCTTCCCTACTCTCATGCTGAATAATGCCTCTAGTGTGGATGCGGCTTACCCAAAAAAAACGAACAGCTATATTGTTAATGGCGTTAAAAAGACTGGATACTTCCCTATTGATTTCACTCTCAAAGAACTTCAATCCGTCTATTGTAAGTCAACATAATGCGCTTTTTATGCTTACGATTAGTTGCTTGACCATTGATGAAAACCCTGCATTTATCAATCTATCTGACAGCATCTAACTTAATTGCTGTAAGGAATTCTGTGGGGAGACTGGGGAGAGGGTCTCTTGAGGTCTTGATAGCCTATACTGAATTATCTTTTCAATTGATGCAGTAACTCAAGGACTTTTTTCTCGCCCTCCTAATTTTGATAGTAGTATGTTTCAAATTCAGACAGTGGAAGATGTCTTTACGCAAAATAAACCTGCTGGCTTTTGGTTAAATGTTGAGGTACGTCTTTACCCTAGGACTCGAGATATTGATATCTATCACATTATTTAAGAGGGGCCATACATGTAACATGTTCTAAGCTGTCATTTTTCTTTGGCTCAAAACTCTTTTAAATGGTTCATCACTAAAAATATTTTATTTTCTACAGCATGATGCTTTCTACAGTCAACATAAGTTGAGCATGAGAAGTTATATCATCAGTGCTGCCAAGACCGTGATCATTAGTCATATTTCATCCCCCGAGATTGCCTTTCTACGACAAATGGCAAGGCCATTCAGAGCGACAAAAACAAAATTGATTTTCCGCTTCCTTGACCAAGAGGCTACGGAAATTTCAACCAATCAAACTTATGGTTCTCTCTTGAAGAATCTTACGTTTATTAAGAGCTTTGCTTCCGGAATCCTTGTCCCAAAGACTTACATATGGCCTGTTGATGCAACTACATATCTGCTACCTCATACTTCTCTTGTGGTAGATGCTCATAAGAATGGGCTTGAAGTTTATGCTTCAGACTTTGCAAATGACAATGTGATTGCCTACAATTACAGTTACAACGCAGTTACTGAGTATCTTAATTTCATTGACAATGGTGAATTCTCAGTTGATGGTATGCTCACTGACTTCCCGTTGACATCATCAGCAGCCAGAGGTATACATTCTATTTTTGGTGCTTCACAGCAAATTGTTAGTTGGTTACCATCTAACTACATTTATCATATAAAATGGTACACACCGAGAGTCTTCTCTTTCGTAAAATGGTGTTGTTTGGCAATATATCTAGTAAAATGGTTCCTAACAGAACTTATTTGCAACCACCAACAATGGTTAATTATTGTACACGACAACCCCTGAGTAGGAATATGAGATGTCATTTTTTTACACTTTTTATAATTTAAATTTTGCTGTCGCTACTAAAGAACAAAAGTAGCCATGGTTTTGTTTCTTTCCTAGCAACGGACAATGGCATCTACATGGACCATAATTCGACAGAAGTTTTCTTATTACTCATTCTGCTATATACAGTATAGATGTAGAACGAACTCCAATTTAGGATAGATACATTCTCCTAGTGTAGAATTGTAAACTTGTGAATATAATGTAAAATTGTTACACAAGCTGTAATGCTACTAAATAAGAGACTTGAGCATTTTCAAGGTTGTAATCGTTAAAAGTTGGGGAGAGGAAGAATTTCCAGTTTTTCCGGTTGGTGCAGGAATAGCTTTTCAGACTTCATTTCATGAATGTCTTATGACTCATGCTTTTTTAGTCAACTTTCTGACATAACTGAGTCTGTTCGTGTGTTGTTATTTATTTCGTACCTTAAATTTTCTAATGCTTGTTCTAAGCTGAGCATTCTCTCACTCTTTGCACAGATTGCTTTGCTCATATTGGCAGCAGTGCAGCAGCAGAAAGTGAGCCTTTTTACTCTTTACAACGTGTGATCTCGTAGAAGAACTTCTCATTGCTAGTAACTAACTTTTTACTGTGATCTATTCACTGCAGAAAAACCCTTGGTTATATCACATTTCGGGGCAAGTGGAGATTACCCTGGTTGTACCGACATATCATACACAAAAGCTATATCAGATGGGGCAGATGTAATTGATTGTCCTGTCCAAATGTCAAAGGATGGTATACCATTTTGCTTGAGTTCTGTTAATCTTATGAACAGCACATCGGTCATCCAAACTCCATTTAGGAATCTGCTATCGACTGTTAACGAGATTCAGCCGAATCAAGGAATATTTTCATTTAGCCTCAACTGGGAAGATATTCAAAGCTTGACACGTAAGTGGCTCTGGTACTTGAACAAATTTGTTTAATTTATCATCATGTCTTTTATGATTAATATAGGGTTTATATCTTTATGAGTTGATCTCATATGTAAGACCAATTCATAAAGATTCCCTCCCGACTTTTGATTTTATCACCCAAAAATTTTACTCGTATTATGTTTAAAATGTTATCCTCATCTATATTCTATGAAAATTAATACCGGCATTTCATCAAGAATTTATGTTTCCATGGTGTCTTGAGAAAAGCACCTTTTGTCAATTGCTGACATCTGTGATAGATAATGTGAGGCAACAGTTCAACCTCCTTCATGGTATCAGGCCAACCCGAAAACTCCGCCTTCTTCGTCTGTTTTTCTGCCACCTCTGCTCCTCCTCTTTTCCCTATTTTTTCCCCTCTCACTCGCCTTTTTCTTCTTCTCTTGCACTCATGGCACAATATCTTCTTGCCATTGCCGTTGCTGACATTAAGAACTACATGCCCGTCGTTCTGAATAAAATATAAAACCGCTGTTGTTGACAGGATCACTGCCATGCCAGGCCTTTGCCCTTCTCTATCTTAAAATAGCTGACTTTGTGACGTTTTTTAATCAAGTAAGCTTTGAGTTTTTTTTTCTATCAAGCAAGCATTGACTTCTTTTGGCCTTGATATGCAGCCGTGATATTTAGCCCGTACACAGACTCTTTGTTGGTGAGGAATCCAAAATTTAAGAATGCTGGGAAGCTCATTTCCTTGGATGACTTCTTGAACCTTGCTAAAAATGTGTCTTCGCTTTCTGGTGTTTTGATCAAGATAGAGGTGAGTGCTCCTATGTACCTATTGTTAAGTTTTTTCCTTCTGAAAATTAATGATTTCCTCTTCATCATTTCGGGTATTAGCGTGCCTGTAACACTGGTAGTTGTACTTGATGCATTTCTTTGTATAATTGTATGCTAGCTTATAGTTTGTTTCTGGGGGAACGATACCAGAAGGCTACATACTACAATGATTTAGGATGGTGCTAAGTGTCAGTTATTAAAAGCAACATAGATATCTGATGTTGTCCGAAGATCTTGACATTTAGATGCAATTTTTGCAGGCATTTAATAGTTTCATGGTCTGAGTATTTAGGCTTCAGTTTATCTCATACATGCATGCTTACAGATCAATCTTTGTTATTTGATACCGAATAAGTCATGTACGGAGTACTTGGAAATACGTTTCTTAGTAATTGAAAAGCTACCGGTAAAAGTCGCTGTATCGCAATGCCTTTCTAGGAGTTGTTTTTTATTAATTTACTGTTGATTGACTTGATTCCAACGGCTTTAGGATCTAAAAGCGTTCTGTTCATGGTCTACGTATAAATGAAGGTGAAAATATATGAAATCTCAATGTGATTTATCTATTGCAGAATGCAAAATACCTAGCAGCAAACCAAAGCCTTAGTGTCACTGATGCAGTACTGGGTGCATTGGAAAAAGCTGGATATAATGGCACCACCACTAAAAAGGTTATGATCCAGTCCACAAATAGCGCTGTCTTGAAGGCGTTGAAGGGAAAGAAATATGAGCTTGTTTACGAAGTTGATGAGGCAATACGTGATGCTCCCAATGATACAATAGCAGATATCAAGACCTTTGCTCATTCCGTGGTTGTCAACAAGGAGTCTGTTTACCCCACAAATACGGGATTTCTCCTAGGTTTGACTGATGTTGTGCCACATATACAGTCATTCAAGATGCAGGTGTACGTTCAAATTCTCAGAAATGAGTTTGTGGATATAGCTTATGACTTCTTTTCCGACCCGACTGTCGAGATCACTTCTTATGTCTTGGCGGCTGGAGTAGACGGAGTAATTACCGATTTTCCAAAAACTGCTGCTGATTACAGGAGTAAGTCTCACTCTGACATAAAAACTTTAAACAAATAGTAGACTATACTTTGTGGAGGCTAAATGTTCTCAACGAGAGTTTTGAGGAACTTTCAGACTAGTAGACTCGATCCTTCTGCAGTAGAATCCATTCTTCATCCGTTCAGTTTATTTTTGTTTACCTGTTCAATCATTTTGGCACTAACCCCTTGTTGGTTTGTTGCTGATGCATGTTCAATGTTTTTAATTAGTTTTCTAGTCTCTTCTTTCTCTCATCCTCTTTCGTTCTGGTGATCGTGCAGAAAATCTCTGTTTGAAAATGGAAAACACACCAATGTACATGAGCCCGGTTCAGCCTGCTCAACTCATCAACCTGGTAGCTCCGGATCAATTGCCCCCGGCCGAGGCTCCTAACCCACTTCTTGATGAAGCTGATATTTCAGAGTCGCCTTTACCCGCTGTCGTCGCCAAAAAGGATTCGTCCGCACCAACTTCCATAGCAGAAGCCCCAAAATCATCTGAAGGCCGACAAATCCAGATTACCAAGTCCACACAGTTATCTGTACTGCCAATCATTCTGGCAGTTTGCCTAATGTTATGAACTTTGTGATCACTTAAATACCCTTTTTCCCCTCACTGACTTAATTGATTTGTTTGTACTAATCCGTCACCCATCCCTGATCAATCGTTCATCTTGCGGGAACATGATTATTTACTTCTCATATTGAGCTATTCCAATGTGGCTTTGGAGCGGACTTGGGACAAGGTTGTAAGAGGAAGTTGCACATGAAGACTGTAGCTGGCAGGGCTGGCTAGTAGCTACACCAAGGGACTACTTACCGTCTTCATTGTTAAAAATCGGGTCGCTTGCTAACTAGTGAGTCATTATTGTATTTACTTGCATTCTCTTTGATTCTTTAATCATTTATCTAGTACGAGGCAATTAATTGGTATTGAATGTGACTAATAATGTCCCGGTAGGATGGACTGTATGTTATAAATCTATCTATTTATATATGAACGGAAGTGATTGGGTGTCACCGGGAATGACTCTTTCAGTATCGTCTTAAAAAAAATCTTTTGAAATAAACATCGTGGCGAAACTTAAAGGAGGAAGAATGTCATCAAGTGATATAGATGTTGGAAAATTAATCTCATTATATTTACTTCTTGTCGATAAATATGAACCCTCAAAAATATACCGTAAAATGTAAAAAGATCGGGTACTAGATCCAGCCAACAGCATTGGCCTGCCCGGCCAATCCGTGCTGTCATGTCCTACTTCCCATGCCCCTTGGTTGCCTGCCCAAGGTCCATGATCGCTGGCTCTTGATCCGAGCCAGGTCCGGGGTCAAACCACGAAACAAATCGGTTGAGCTTCTACGCTCAACACGTGGAGTGTAGGCCCTAACCCAATCAATATCCAGGTCTAACATGTACTCCCCATTGTTTCAGTCATTTATTTAGCTTCGATTAAAACATCTTTCACGAAGAATACAAAAGTTAAACAAATGATTTAAAATTTGAGACGGAAGGAGTATTACAGCCTAGAAAACCGCATAAATTCAAAGGTACCACGTAAAATTCTTAAATCGTCCCAAACATCAACGAAGCCGTCAAAAAACAGTTAAACAAAGCGGCCAGCAACCGGCCACTCGTAACTGTCATTTTCAACCAACACCAAAACTACGTGCAAACGCGTTCTCATATTACTACAACAATGGAACATTTCCAACATTCTTCTCTCCATTATTTTTCTCATATATATCTTATTCTTCTTCAACTCTTTACAATCATCATTATTTATTTTAAAATCGTAGATAACTCATCGACAACTCGTAAATTTATTGACTCCTTCTTCTCAATATTATCTTCTCTTTCGCCGTTGACTTGCTGCAATTATACCAATAACAACAAGAAGAAGAAAAAGAAGAAGAAGAACTAATATTGTTACGCCGGAAAATTAGTTTTCCGGCCATGGGAGGTTATAATATGGCTAATGTTGGTGCACTGGTGTTTGTTCTACTTCAGCTTTCAGCTGTTATATTAGCACAGAATTCTACTGCTAAGTCTCCTAAATGGCAAACTCTTGATGGTAATTTTTCGATTTCTCTCTGTTTTTTCGGCTACTTTTCTGTTCCATTTGATTGCATACATGTTTCAAAATATATGACAGCATGGAAAAGGGTACATGTTAATTTTTCTGAAATAACAAAAATATTTAGAAGATATACAAGTAGTTAGGTAATATTCCCTCTCTATTCATTTCATTTCCGTAGGTTTGATTAAAGTACTTCTTACATACGGAGTATATTGAACAAACGTATGCAAATGAAATAAATTGAGGGAGTGTAATCAATAGATTTTTGCATTGTTTTGGGAGAATTAAGGGTATTTGTGTGCAACAAGTCTTGCTTGTCACGGTCACAAGCTTGTAACGTCTCACGACCTCATGTGTCAAGTCCTTAGACAAACGGAAATAAACTTTAGATTCGCCATTGATTATAAATAAATTGAATATATTACTCGGTATTCATAAATAGTTGATCATATTCATCTATGTTTTGTATGGGATATTGGTTTCTCTAAATCTGATTGAGACTTCGAATCATCTCTATTGAATTAATGTCGGATCATTATCCGAACAAGAAGGTCGTGAAGTTGATGATCTAGCATGTTTTTGGAACACTGCAACTGTTGCATCAGAGTTGTTTGTTTAAATGTCTCTGCAAATAAAACTGAACTATGATTTTTCAGGTTCTTCGCCGCTAGTTATAGCTCGTGGTGGATTCTCAGGCTTGTTTCCGGACTCTGGTGCTGATGCCTACTCTATGGCTGTGATGACGAGTGCACCAGACTTGGTTTTGTGGTGCGATGTCCAGCTCACTAGAGACGGGGCTGGGATTTGCTTCCCTAATATTTTGCTAAATAATGCCTCTACTGTGGACGCGGTTTACCCAAGCCAGTCGAACAGCTATGTTGTCGATGGTGTTAAAATAGACGGATACTTCCCCATTGATTTTACTCTCGAGGAACTTCGACTTGTCTCTTGTAAGTTAAGATACTTAACTTCTGTCAGTCTATATGACATCGCCTGTTTTAAGTTTTAACATTTTCCAAACACTCGTTTAATGCTTCGAGGATGTTTTGAGGCAGTACTGATTTCTGTCATCGATTGATGCAGTAACTCAGGGAATTTATTCTCGCCCTCCCACTTTTGATGGTATCGGCGTAATTCTGACAGTGGAAGATGTGTTTACGCAAACCCAACCTGCTGGCTTTTGGTTAAATATTCAGGTAATGTTTTATGTTGCATGCCCTATATCCGACCCCCACTCCTTACCCTCAATTTGCGGGAGCCGTTGAGGCACTGGGGTAATGTTGTTGTTGCTAATAGTCAATACTATTTGCTGCAGCATAATGCTTTCTATAGCCAACACAATTTGAGCATGAGCAGTTACCTCATCAGTGCAGCCGAGAACGTGCTCATTAGTCATATTTCATCCCCTGAGATTGCCTTTTTACAAGAACTAGCAACTACATTCGCAACAACAGAAACAAAATTGATTTTCCGCTTTCTTGACCAAGATGCTATTGAAGTTTCAACCAACCAAACTTATGGTTCACTCTTGAAAAACCTTACATTTATTCAGAGCTTCGCGTCTGGAATCCTTGTCCCAAAGAGTTACATATGGCCTGTTGATGAAACTTCATATCTGCTACCACATACTTCTCTTGTGGCGGATGCTCATAAGAGTGGGCTTGCAGTTTTTGCTTCTGACTTTGCAAACGACAATTATATTCCATACAATTACAGTTTCAACCCTGTTGCTGAGTATCTTTCTTTCATCGACAATAAGGAGTTCGCTGTTGATGGTGTGCTCACTGACTTCCCAATGACATTGTCAGAAGCCAGGGGTATTATTTCTGTTTCCTTCTCTGATTTACGCGTTTGTGTATGTCTTACGACTCCTGTTTTTTTTTTTTACCAGTTAACTTTTTGGGTAACCGAGTCCTTTCAGGTGTCGTCATTTTTTTTTTTGCGCGTCTTAGACTTGTCTAATGCTTGTATCTTTCCGCAGATTGCTTTGCTCATGTAGACAACAATGCATCTTTTAATGGTAAGAACTTTTGTAGTTTAACAACTCCTTTCTTGTGTATGACTTACTGCCTCAGTAAAAAAAACTTTACATTGCTAATACGGAGTACTTTTTTACTGTCCTCTATTTTCGTACAGCAACTCCCTTGGTTATATCACATTTCGGGGCCAGTGGAGATTACCCTGGGTGTACTGACATATCATACACAACAGCTATATCAGACGGTGCTGATGTAATTGACTGTCCTGTTCAAATGTCGAAGGATGGTGTTCCTTTCTGCTTGAGTTCAGCCAATCTCATGAACAGCACATCGGTCATTCAAACTGAATTCAGGAACCTGTTAACAACTGCTGCTGAGATTCAGCCGAATCAAGGAATATTTTCGTTTAGCCTCAGCTGGACAGACATTCAAAGTTTGAAACGTAAGTGGCCGTTGTCCTTGTGAGCTCAACTTTACGGTCTGGTAGAATTAATATTTGCACTGACTTATTCTTGGCTTGATGTGCAGCTGTAATATCAAGCCCATACGCAGACGGTTTGTTATTCAGGAATCCTAAATTTAGGAATGCTGGAAAGCTCATATCCTTGGCTGACTTCTTGGACCTTGCCAAAAATGCGTCTTCACTTACCGGTGTTTTAATCAAGATTGAGGTGAGTCCTTGAGGATTCCATCATTTGTTTACATTTTTTCATTGACGTTTAAGTTCTGTTCCTTGTGAAAATTAATGTTTTGCTCTTTCATATTCGGGAATGAGTAGACTAAGTATGAATCACAGTGAAGTTATGTTACGCTTCCATCTGATCATATATACTCTATTTACCGCAGAATGCTAAGTACTTGGCAACAGAGCAGAGCATGAGCGTGACTGATGCCGTACTGAGTGCATTGGAAAAGGCTGGCTTTAATGATCCCACTGCCAAAAAGGTTATGATCCAGTCTACCAGTAGCGCAGTCTTAAAGGCGATGAAAGGAAAGAAATATGAGCTTGTGTATGAAGTTGATGAAACAATACGCGGTGCCCCTAATGCTACAATAGTCGATATCAAGACATTTGCAGATTCGGTGGTTGTTAACAAAAAGTCGGTGTTCCCTATGTTTTTGGGGTATACCTCGGGGATGACTGATGTCGTGCCACATATACAGTCATTCAAGCTACCGGTATACGTTCAGGTTCTCATAAATGAGTTTATGGATATACCTTACGACTTCTTTTCTGATCCGATTAATGAGATGAATAATTACGTCATGGGAGCTAGAGTCGATGGAATAATTACCGACTTTCCAAAAACTGCTGTTGAGTACAAGAGTAAGATTTCCACACTATGCTGTTGCTTGATGTTCTTTATGTATGCTCTCGCTCACCCTCTCTTTCCGGTCATTTTGCAGAAAATCGATGCCTGACAATGGATCCACCTCCAATTTACATGAGCCCCGTCCGGCCTGCTGAACTCATTGGCCTCGTAGACCCTGCAGTATTGCCCCCAGCACAGGCTCCTAGCCCACTTCTCAATGCAGACGACATTTCTGAATCGCCTCTACCTGCTGTCGTCAAAGACGACTCGCCCTCACCAACTTCAACACCAGAAGCTCCAAAATCGTCTCCAAGCGGACAACACCAAATTACAGTATCGACACTTTTGTCCCTCCTGTCTATATTTATAGCAGTTTGCCTAATGCTGTGATCACCTTAAAAGGGTATTTTTTTTCTCTGATTTAATTGATTGGTTTCGAGTCCTACGGGTATATTCTCAGCTGAATATAAATTGGCGGTGGATTTGTCATGTAAATCACATCCCAAATTTTTCGACATTTTTTGTTTGTTAAATATGTTACTCAAGGTGTTTTAGATTTGTCAATTCTGTACTAATATTTGTATAAAAATCTTGTATTTGTTGGAAGAGTTATATAATCATCTTTGATACTCAGAATCAGTCCTTGTTGTATCATACTGATTTTATTGTCTTACGATCTGATTATTACCGATTTTAAGGTTTCTATGACACGATTTGCATTGGACGATAGCTTGAGCTGGAAAGCCGTTACTTGAAGTACCTGCTTTTCTCCCAAACCTCTCTAACTGTCAGCAACCGGCCACTACTAACTGTCATTTTCAATCAAACACCAAAACTACGTGCAAACGCGTTCTCTTATTCTTCTTCTTCTTCAATTCTTTAGAATACCGTTTCAATCATTAACATCATCATTTATAATCAAATATAATAAAATTACACATTATTTGTTGACCACTTCTTGTAAATTTATCAATACTTTGATCACATTATTTTCATCATTTATCGTTGACCTTAATATGGTTACGCCGTAAATTCAGTTTTCTGGCAATGGGAGGTTATAATCTAGCTAATAATGTTGTTGCAGCGGGTTTTGTTTTACTTCAGCTTTCAGCTTTTATATTATCTCAGAATTCTACTGCTGAATGGCAAACTCTGGATGGTAACTTTCGATTTCTTTCTTCTCGTAAGACTGTTGTAAGCGTGAAACAGGTCCAAACTACTACAGAGACATGTTTCTAGCACTGATTAATGCTCACAACAAAACGGGTATATCAGTTGTTTTAGACCTTTTTCACGCTTATAACCGTTTCAGATATAAATTTGTAATTTTGCATTGTTTGGGAAAATGGTATGTGTTAAAATTTGATTTTAGGAAGTGGGTATGAATTGATTTTGTATTTTTTTAACACATCGACGAGAGAGAGAGGAGAATTAGGCCTTTCTGTTTAGGCCTTTCAGATAACTTGTTCATGTTTTCGGACAACTGCAACTGTTGAGGCAGAAATGCAGAATTGTTTTGACTTAAATGTTTCTGAAATTTATTCTGCAGGATCTGCGCCTCTAGTTATAGCTCGTGGTGGATATTCGGGCATGTTTCCAGACTCTAGTGCCACTGCGTACATTCTGGCTGTGAGGACTGGTGTGCCAGACTTGGTTTTATGGTGTGATGTTCAGCTCACTAAAGACGGTGCTGGGATTTGCTTCCCTAATATCATGCTAAATAATGCCTCTACTGTCGAAAGGGTTTACCCCAACATGGCGAGCAGCTATATTGTAGACGGTGCTAAAATAGATGGATACTTCTCCATTGATTTTACCCTTGAAGAACTTCAACTCGTCTCTTGTGAGTTATTAATATATACAGTATACAGATTATGCTTTAATTGATGCAGTAACTCAGTACTGATTTCTCTCTTCAATTGATGCAGTAACTCAGGTAAATAATGCTCGCTCTGCTGCTTTTGATGGTAGGGATATTATCGCAAAAGTAGAAGACGTGTTTATGCAAAATCAACCTGCTGGCTTTTGGTTAAATATTGAGGCAAGTCTTTATGCTAAGCCTTAAATCATGCTTTCCGTGATGCTGTCATCTTTTTGCTCGAAACAACTTTCAAATTTCAATGCTTATTCACTAATATATTTGTTACAGCATGATGCTTTTTATAGCCAGCACAATTTGAGCATGAGAAGTTATGTGATCAATGCTGCTGATACCGTGTTCATTAGTCATATTTCATCCCCTGAGATTGCGTTTCTACGACAACTAGCAAGTGCGTTTGCTACGACAGAAACAAAGTTGATTTTCCGCTTTCTTGAACAAGATGCTATAGAAGTTACAACCAACCAAACTTATGGTTCTCTTCTGAAAAACCTTACATTTATACAAAGCTTCGCGTCTGGAATCCTTGTCCCAAAGAGTTACATATGGCCTGTTGATGAAACCTCGTATCTGCTACCTCATACTTCTCTTGTGGCAGATGCTCATAAGAATGGGCTTGAAATTTTTGCTTCAGGTTTTGCAAACGACAACGATATTCCATACAACTATAGTTTCAACCCAGTTGCTGAGTATCTTTCTTTCATCGACAATAAGGAGTTTTCTGTTGATGGTGTTCTCACTGACTTCCCAATGACATCATCAGAAGCCAGAGGTATGGTTTCTAATTTCTTTTCTGCTTTCCGCTGAGTCCTTTTCCGCTGTTGTGATGTCTTCTGACACTTTAGTCTTTCCACAGATTGCTTTGCTTATGTAGACAGCAATGCATCAGTTGAAGGTCAGAATTTTTCTGCTTTTACGACTTCTGTCTTTACGTGTGCTTCAGTACAAAAACTTCACATTGCTAATACTGTTTTATTAATGTCCGCTATTCTCTTGCAGCAAGGCCCCTGGTTATATCACATTTCGGGGCAAGTGGAGATTACCCTGGGTGTACCGACATATCCTACACAACAGCAATATCAGATGGTGCCGATATAATTGATTGTCCTGTACAAATGTCGAAGGATGGTGTTCCTTTCTGCTTGAGCTCCGCCAATCTCATGGACAGCACACTGGTCACTCAAACTGCATTCAGGAACCTGTTAACAACTGCTACTGAGATTCAGCCAAATCAAGGAATATTTTCGTTTAGCCTCAGCTGGACAGATATTCAGAGCTTAAAACGTAAGTGGCTGTCGTCCTTGCGAGCTCAACTTTTTGACATTCTGCTTAAATGTTATCCTCATTTACATTCTTGCCTTGATTTGTAGCTGTAATATCAAGGCCGTACGAAGGCTATTTATTATTCAGGAATCCTAAATTTAGGAATGCTGGAAAGCTCATATCCTTGGCCGACTTCTTGGATCTTGCCAAAAATGCATCTTCACTTTCTGGTGTTTTGATCAAGATAGAGGTCAGTGCTCCAGGATACATATTACTGATTACATTTTTTTTTCGTAGACTAAGTTTTGTTCCTCATGAAAGTTAATATTTTGAACTCGTAGATAGGAGTTATAGCTAGTCAGAGTTTTTTTACAAAAAAAAGAGTACACGTGAGAAAATGAAAAAGTTGAGGGGTACACGAGAGAATATATAATCCCATAAAATAATAGTCATCTAAATATATAATCGAAAATACTTTTGTGTCTCAACGCCGAGAATTTTGCTTTGTTAATGCTTTGTTCACTGCAGAATGCAAAGTATCTAGCAGCAAATCAGGGAATGAGTATTACTGATGCTGTACTGAGTGCATTGGAAAATGCTGGGTATAATGGCAGCACCGCGAAAAAGGTTATGATTCAGTCTACGAGTAGCGCAGTCTTAAAGGCGATGAAAGGAAAGGAATATAAGCTTGTATATGAAGTTGATGAGACAATACGCGATGCCCCCAATGCTACAATAGTCGAAATCAAGAGATTTGCTAATTCCGTGCTTGTCAACAAGGAATCTGTTTTCCCCCTAGATAAGGGATATGTATCAAGTTTGACTGATGTCGTGCAACATATACAGTCATTTCAGCTACCGGTGTATGTTCAGATTTTCAGAAATGAGTTTGTAGCCATAGCTTTCGACTTCTTTTCAGACCCGATTGCTGAGATCAATAATTTTGTCATGGGAGCTGGAGTTGATGGATTAATTACCGAGTTTCCAAAAACTGCTGTTGAATACAAAAGTAAGACTTTCGACACTACTGTCTTATTAGTGTTTGGTGTGGTGTGCCGTCTCTCACCCTCTTTTAGCGGTCATTTAATTTTGCAGAAAATCGCTGCCTGAAAATGGAAGCATCACCACCTTACATGAGCCTTGTCAGGCCTGCTGAACTCATCAGCCTCATAGACCCTGTACTATTGCCCCCAGCAGAGGCTCCTAGCCCGCTTCTCAATGCAGACGACATTTCTGAATCGCCTCTACCTGCTGTCGTCAAAGATGACTCATCCTCACCAACTTCAACACCAGAAGCTCCAAAATCGTCTCCCAGCGGACAACACCAAATTACAGTATCGACACTCTTTTCTCTCCTGTCTATATTTATAGCTGTTTGCCTAATGCTGTGATCACCTTAAAATCGTCTCCAAGCGGATTTGTTATGTAAATCACATCCCAAATTTTTCGACATTTTTTGTTTGTTAAATATGTTACTCAAGGTGTTTTAGATATGTCAATTCTGTACTAATATTTGTATAAAAATCTTGTATTTGCTGGAAGAGTTATATAATCATCTTTGATACTCAGAATCAGTCCTTGTTGTATCATACTGATTTTATTGTCGTACGATCTGATTATACTGATTTTATGGTTTCTATTACACGATCTTGCATTGGACGATTGGTCGAGCTAGAAGTAGCCGCGTTAAATGAGATCTCAAAACACTTATGATCTTAACATAAGTCAGAAAGTCGCTACTTGAAGTACCTGCTTTTCGCCCAAATCTATCCCTCCTTGAAGTAACGGCTTAAGGGCGGCCGAGAACATTCAGTTACACACATACACAACTATGTATTCATTTCCAAACAATCTAATTATTCATGGAACAGTTAATTGAACTGTAAGAGTCTTGATCTAAGAAAAACCAATTCATAACTTTTACTGTATCTAATTATTTAACATTACCATCCATTTACACAATACATTACATGCGTTGTTCTTTTGGACTGAAACTGTCCGAAGTATCTGAACTGAACTGAACTAAACGAACTAAATAGAGCTGAATTGAATAGAAGTGAGCTGAAATTAAGTGCAAAGAACATGGCCTTAGAAATGAAGATGACTTCGCTTACTGGTTAAGACGGGATGAAATGAATTTCTCAATGTGTGTGAATGACCGACTTATCGCCTTACCTCAATTTATTGTGTACACAATAATTATTGTCTAAAACCATTACCAACAGATTTGTAAGATATTCTCATCGGAAATACAAGTATAAATTTAAATTTACAATAATTAATTAGAATACGGTGTAAGACGGTCTTATTTTTACTTCATTTTTTTTTTTGGTCAATCGAAGCGCGCACTCAGTCGCATTACAATAGAGGGGAGGGGATTCGAACCTGGGACCTATTATCCACAATACTTCATGATTCTGAAATCACTCAAAAATGAAACCAGAAATGGGAAAAAATAAACATAAATGAAATAAATTATTCTCTATCCACACTTATCCAATAATATCTGCCTTTTTATGGTTTTATTTAAGGAAGTTTTGTAATAATTATTGCAAATGTGAGCAATCAACTCCAACAATTATGCCAAGCAAAATAATTTAGTAACGCATTTCCTCGTTTACTCTCAATTAAGAAATTAATACATTTTTATTTATGATAAAAATGTATTAAATTAGGTAATACTATCATTTAATCATCTTTATTTAATTAGTATATAATCATAATTCATAAAATCAGAAAATGTGTATAATAGGATAGTTTTGATTTTGAAAATATTACCAAACTTTTTATATTTATATGTACCAACGTTGGAAGTTCATCATAGAGTTTTATTTCATCAGAAATAAAATTTTGAGTAAAAGCAGTAAAAAAAAAAGTGTAAAAATGAGTGCTACAAAGTTTGTTTTTTTACTGCTTTTATCTCTTTACTTTTCTCTAGCACAAAGTAAAACTAAGGTTTTTAATGTCAAAGATTATGGTGCTGTTAATGGTGGAAAAGTCGATATTAGTAAGGTAATTTTTTTTTATCTTGTGCATTTCTTGTTATTTTTCGACCCTATAAAAAAACATTTTAATCAAGGTAAATAAATGATTGATATATGTACTGAGTATGTACCAGATTGATTAATCATGTGATGTGTTCTAACTAAAATGTATGATAGTTCACATTGGGGTATCGAAAATATTACTAGTAGTCGTAGATTATAAGTCCGAATGTCGGATCCCTAATCTATTCACGCCCCTCACACGAATATTCGTGCTTGAAATGTGGATGTTATTGTAGGCCTCCCCATACCTTGTGCTAATATATATTCCACTTTAGAATTGATGGTGGTGTGATTCGAACCCGTAACTTTTTGGTCAACCTGACTCTGATACCATGTCAAGAAACCATCTCAATCAAAAGTTTAAGCCGATGGTTAAAGTCCCAAGATCGGTTTTTGCGACATTGATTTTGAATTTACGAGGTGTTCATATCAATTTTTTTCTGTTGACTTTAGAATTTTTCGCATCATACATTTATTATTATTCGTTATATTTCAAAATATCGTCACAGTAAACTTCAAAATCTCCGTAGGCATTGTTGAGAACATGGAACGCTGCATGCATATGGAAGGGGAAAAGCAGAATCGAAATCTCACCGGGGACTACGTACTTGTTGAACCCGGTTGTATTAAAAGGTCCATGCATCGGTCCGATTAGGTTCCAAAATTCCGGCACGTTGAAGGCACCCCGTGGCCTGAGAGGCCTATATTGGATTGCGTTTCAATATATTGATAATTTTGCCTTACATGGAATTGGGTACTTTGATGGTCAAGGCCCACCTCTACGAGCCCAGCCCAACCTTCCGGCCGTAAGTTTTCGAATTCTTGAGTTAGTTTCTCTTATGATAGGATATTCGTTTTATGTGTGAAACAGGTTAATTAAATAGCACCTTACCTAGATATATATAGATGTGACAATTTGTTTGTTATAGTACCTAGATAACCTATTTTTGTCCTGCATATTTTCTTTGACCCGTTTTAGGTTTATAATGAATATATGTGCTAATAGACTTCATTTTTCAAGCATTTTATAAATATTAAGCACTTTATTTATTAATTAATTATAAATTGGCGATCGATTCACATATAAAAGAACAGTTGTATTATATAAATGTTTCACATAAGTATAACTTTTTTTTTTACTCTAGATACTAACAATTTGTTTTACATTTTTGTTTCAGCTGCTAAGATTTAGCTTTGTCACAAATGCAAGAGTACAAAAAATCAAGCTAATAAACAGTCAAAACACTCATTTTCACTTATTTGGATGCAATGAAGTAACAATACAACGAATTACAATAAAATCACCAGGAGACAGTCCTAACACCGATGGTATCAAAATTGGTGAATCAACAAATATTAGAATCCTCGATTCAAACATAGCCTCGGGTGATGATTGTGTCGCAATTATTCGTGGTAGTAAGAATATTAGCGTTACTGGTGTCACTTGTGGTCCGGGTCATGGCATTAGCATTGGGAGCATGGGTACAACATATAATGAACAAGTCGAACAAGTCGCGGTGCGAAAATGCAAAATTTTCGATGCTACTAATGGTTTAAGGATCAAAACATGGGCTACTAAAAATCCAGGACGCGTATCCAACATTCTATTCGAAGATATTACATTGAGTAATGTCGATAATCCTATCATCATCGAACAAAATTACTGCCCTTCGAAAACTTGTGCAAAGGTAAGTAAAGAGTTACCACATTATTATTTTACATACTCTTGTCTGATAGGAGTATTTGATACTTAAAAATGACCGTGACATACACTTGTTTTTTTGTCTTTGTGAAGGGTAACTCGCGGATTCAGATTAGTGATATCAAGTATCGGAACATAAGAGGGACATCAATAACTGGTGTAGCAGTGAATCTACAATGCAGCGGAAGTAATCCATGTCAAAAGCTCGAGTTGAAGGACATTAATATTAAGCATGTTAAGTCTGGCAGTCGTACTGTTTCGAGTTGTTCTTATGTTAATGGACAGGCACTAGGTCTACAAGTACCCAAATCTTGCATTCCATGATCGAATGTAGAAGATTAGGTTAGAGAATGCAGGGTGGTAACGGTGGCAAGAGCCCGGTCAGTTCCGAAAAGATGACATAATTTAGTAAGACTAAAATTAAATTAAGCATAGAAATGGCACCAAGTTTATATTTCAGTCCCATGTTCAGACCGTCTAAAATTTGAATTTGCATTGAAATGGACAGTTTTTGAGTATTATTCCCTCTTTTTGCATTAATATATAAACCCTTTTGTTTTGTATTTTGTAATTTTTATTGTAGTTTATTTGTTTTTACATTTGATTTACTATCAAATTCATCAACATAATAACATATAATCATGTTGTAACTTGTAAATCATACGGAGTACTTTACTTTATCATCCTAACTGTATTAATACTAGTACGGATCTCGCGCATCCATGCGCGGTATTTCTAGATCTTTTAGTTTATAGTAATGACTTATTTATAGATTTAAAATTTACATATTTATTAATTTTTTATATTATAATATGAGGATAAAAAAATTGAAATGAAAAATTAATCAAAAGAATTGAATAAAGTCAAAAAATGTGTATTTTAATAAAATTTTTACCACAAAACTAATGATGTCGATTTATAAATTTTATCAAATAATTTTAAAATTTTTTTATCACAAAATTAATAATATCAATTTATCGGGTTTTCATATACGAATTTTTATATTAATACCAGTTTTATTTAATTTTAATTAAAATATTATAATTTATTTAAAAAAAGATAATAATGGTTAAAAATTATATCTTAACTAAAAGATAATCATTTATAAAAAAAAAAAATAGAGTCTTGTTATTTCCTTATTTAGCTAGATTCCTTTTGGAAGGAAATTATTGAGAAGTTTTGTCCTCTTAGTATTATAGGGGAAGTACATAACCTAGCCAAGGTGAAATGGGACGGTAAGGGTTGTATTTTGTTGATTGCTATAAATATATAGATGGCATGAAAATAGTCCTTGTTGTGTATTAATGGTTTTAGGAATATTCTACATGGCGCCCCTTAATTTTTCGACTTTCTATATGTCATCTCTACACTTTTTAAAATATACATGGTACCCTTAATTGTTGTCATTAACTCACTATCACTAAGTATATACCCCTAAACTTTATTTTCCGTCAATTAATGACTTGAACGCGTAACCAAACTTGTCATTTATTCCCATGACATAAGAACTCTATTAGACTCAATATGTATCTCGATCATAATATTTATTGATATATATGGGCTAAAAAAATTTTGACGGAAAATTTATTGATCCCCTGCCAAATTATCACGCCCAAGATGCATATTGAGCCTAATAGAGTTCTTATGTCGTGTGATGATAAATGACAAGTTTCGTTACACGTCCTAATAATCATTTAACGCCTAAAACTGAGTTTAATTGACGGAAAATAAAGTTTGGGCTACACTTAGTGATAATGATAACAATAGCAGTGTCATGTATGTTTTAAAAAATGTAGGGGTATCACGTAGAAAGTCGAAAAATTGAGGGGTACCATGTAGAATATCCCATGATTTTATTTCCGTACGGTCTGATCATAAATTTTATTCTTTGGATGTGGAACGCAATGGTTACTATTACACGAAGCGGTGATAACGAGCCCAACCGAGTCCGAGCTTAGCTTTGCTTAGCTTGTGTTCAAGAACCAAAACTCAAGCTTGAACTCACCTGAACTTAAAAAAAAAAAATGTGTAAACGAGGAATTGACGTCAACAATTCCCGAGAAAAGAATAAACACAGTAAATATTACGAAGTATGTCTGATATTTGTTATTTATCATAGTAACAGGCGAGTGTTCAACCAATTACAGGTTATCTTACATTCTTACTGTTACAGTGTGTAAGACGGTCTTATATATACCGATATACGTCGATATTTGGAAATCACTCAATAATGAAACCAAAGATAGAAAAAAATAAACATAAATGAAGTCAACAATAATTCTATATCCGATTATCCTCCATATATAGAACCGACCAAACCTGCCTTTTTATGGTCTTTATTAGCTTATCCCTTTAATTTATAGTATATTGTTTGCTAATTAATTTGTTAATATCTACGTTTTTAAGGAAGTTTTGTAATAAGTATTGCAAATGAGAGCAATCAACTCCAACAATTAGGGCAAGAACCATAATTTAGTAACCCATTTCCTAGTTTACTCTCAATAAGAAATTAGTACATTTTTATTCATGGTAAATATTTGTTAAGTTAGGTAATTAAGAAATTAATACATTTTTATTCATGGTAAAAATTGCTAAATTAGGTAATATCATTTAATCATCTTTATTTAATTAGTATAATCATACAAATATTTAATTAGTATAATCATAAAAATGTGTATAATAAGATATTTTTGATTTATGATTTGATTTTTAAATTATTTCCAACATTTTTATATTTATATGATGCACACAACGTCTGAAAATTATATCCTAAAGCAGTGAAAAAAAGTGTAAAAATGAGTTCAACAAAGTTGGGTTTTTTACTGCTTTTATCTCTTTACTTTTCTCTAGTACAAAGTGAAACTAAGGTTTTTAATGTCAAAGATTATGGTGCTGTTGCTGGTGGAAATGTTGATATTAGTCAGGTAATTAATTCCCTTATTTTTATTATAATTGAGTTCGAGATTTATTTACCTTTTATATTATTCTGGTGAAAAGTATTTTAGTTAAAGGAAAATACATGATTGAAGCGTAGATAGTATGTAGTAAGTCGATTAATTATGTGATGTCTAACTAAAAACTTATGATAGTTGATGTTTAGGGACTATAGAAAATAGGAAAATGAGTAGATAAGACAAAACAAATATTACCTATGTGGGTTGATAAGACAAAACAAATTGCTACAGAGTATTTCTCATGCACTTTGCTTTTGTTTTATTACCCCATATTTGTAGTACTTGACCCGTCGCAAGTTTGCGACAATATGCATGTCATAAATGAGCATTTGTGAAATATTATACCCCGTGTCTGAATTTGTAATTTGTTTATTTGATTAAAAATATGGGGCTATTATTACGTGTTTATAACTTTATATAATATCAAATTTTCCTTCGATTTTGGAATGTGTGACATCATCCGCTTATTACTATTAGTGATAATCTTTCAAAATATGGTCATGGTAACCTTCAAAATCTCGTTAGGCATTGTTGAGAGCATGGAACGATGCATGCACATGGAAGGGGAAAAGCATGCTAGAAATCTCACCAGGAACAACGTACTTGTTGAACCCGATTACATTAAAAGGTCCGTGCTTCGGCCCAATTGCGTTCCGGAATTCCGGCACGTTGAAGGCACCAAAAGGCTTAAGAGGCGAATTTTGGATTGAGTTTGGATATATTGATGGTTTTGCATTACAAGGGATTGGATATTTTGATGGTCAAGGCCCACCTCTACAAGCCCAGCCCAACCTCCCAGCGGTAAGTTTCCGAATTATGATTGAAACGGGTTAGATATATAACACCTTACTTGGATAGATTCAACTTTAAAAAGAATATCCGATCCGTCTAAAATTTCATATGCTGCTAATAGACTTCATTTTTCGAGCATTTTATATATTAACCACTTTATTTATACTTAATTATTTTTCTAGCATTTTCATTTAGTTTCTCGAGCATTTTTATATTAAACACTTTATTTTTTGATCATTTTCACTTGGCTTTTCGAGCTCTTTATATATTAAGCACTTTATTTTCGAGCATTTTCACTTGGTTTTTGTATTTTGGTACTCAACATCCGGTGCCTTTTACGGAGTATAAATATATATTAAGCACCCTTATTTTTTTTTTTATAAAAGGTGCCTAACATATAAAAGAACCGTCGTACATTATAATCCGTATAACTGTTTTACATAAGAATAATTACTTTTTATCGTTTTTACTCTAGACTAGGTACGTACTAATCCTAACAATTTGTTTTACATTTTTGTTTCAGCTGCTAAGATTTAGCTTTGTCACAAATGCAAGGGTGCAAAATATCAAACTAATAAACAGTCAAAGCACTCATTTTCACTTATTTGGATGCGACGAAGTAACAATAAGTCAAATTACAATATCACCCGGAGACAGTCCTAACACCGATGGTATCAAAATTGGTGAATCAACAAATATTAGAATCCTCGATACAAACATAGCCTCGGGTGATGATTGTGTCGCAATTATTCGTGGTAGTAAGAATATTACCGTTACTGGTGTCACTTGTGGTCCGGGTCATGGCTTTAGCATTGGAAGCATGGGTACAACACCTAATGAACAAGTCGAACAAGTTGTGATGCGAAGTTGCAAAATTTTTAATGCAACTAATGGTTTACGTATCAAAACATGGGCTACAAACAATCCAGGCCGCGTATCCAACATTTTATACGAAGATATTGCATTGAGTAATGTCGATAATCCTATTATCATCGAACAAAATTACTGCCCTTCTAAAACGTGTGCAAAGGTACGTAAATTATTAGGTACATACTCGTGTCTGATATTTGGCAATAATGAAAAATGTGTGTAACATTTGTTTTTTTTTTTTTCCGTCTATGTGAAGGGTAACTCGCGGGTTCAAATAAGTGATGTCAAGTACTGGAACATACAAGGGACATCAATAACTGGTGTAGCAGTGAATCTACAATGCAGCGGAAGTAATCCATGTCAAAAGATCGAGTTGAAGGACATTAATATTATGTATGTTAAGGATGGCGGTCGCACTGTTTCGACTTGTGCTAATGTAAATGGACAAGCTCTAGGTGTACAAATACCTAAATCTTGTATTCCATGATCGAATGTAGAAGATTAGATTAGAGAATGTAGGCTTGGTGACGGTGGCGAGAGCCCGGGCTAGTTTTAAAAAGATGACTTAATTTAGTAAGGCTAAAATTAAACTAGGCTTAGAAATGGCACAAAGTCTCATTTAATTTCAGAGTCTTTAGTTCAGACCGTCTAAAATGAGAATTTGCATAGAAATAGCAATTTTTGAGTATTCCCTCTCTTTGGATTAATAAATACTCCTATAAACCTTTTTGTTTCGGAACTCGTAATTTTTATTCAAGTTTATTTGTTTTTAAATTTGATTTACCAAGTTATATCTTGTATTTGTTGGAAGAGTTATATAATCATAAAATAGGTACAAATCATTATGATTAGACATAAAATAGGTACATTTATTATGTAAATAGCTACGAAATTATTATGTCAAGATTAACAATAACAAGGTCACGAAAAACAAATAAATGGGTACAAAAGATGGGTCTTTTAATAATAGGTGTTGATATTTAGAAATCACTCAATAATGAAAACATAGATAGAAAAGAATAAATATAAATGAGGTCAACGATTCTATCACCAATTATCCATATATATCTGCCTTTTTATGTATGATCTTTTACTTCCTAATTATGGCAAGCAACATAGTTTGGTAATAATGCATTTCCTAATTTACGCATTTCCTAATGTATTAAGAAATTAATACATTTTTATTCTTGGTAAAAATGTGCTAAATTAGGTATGTAACAACATATAATCATCTTCATTTATTTAATTAGCATTTAATTAATATTATCATAAAAAAATGTGTATAATAGGATAGTTTTGATTTTTAATTTATTTCCAAACTTTTTATATATATTTTTTTTTTTGAGGGTAAAACTTTTTATATTTATATATGGAGCAAAGCAGCATTGGAAAATCATCCTAGAGCTTTATATCAATTTCCTTGAGTAAGAGCAGTAAAAAAAGTGTAAAAATGAGTTTAACAAAGTTGGTTTTTTTACTGCTTTTATCTCTTTACTTTTCTCTAGTACAAAGTGAAACTAAGGTTTTTAATGTCAAAGATTACGGTGCTGTTAATGGTGGAAATGTCGATATTAGTCAGGTAAATTATTTTTGTCTTCCGCATTTCTTGTTATTTTTCGACCCTATGAAGAATATTTTAATCAAGGTAAATAAATGATT
>JAGPOY010000109.1:7852-26892 GCA_018983105.1 Silene uniflora | reverse complement strand
GTCAAAATTTTATTTCAAAAATACATGGGTCTAAATTTTCGTTTTAAATATGCACGGGTCAAAATTTCATTACAAAAGTGCATGCATGGGAACTAAATTTCGTTTTAAAAATGCACAAGTCAAAATTTCATTTCAAAAGTACATGGGTCTAAATTTTCGTTTTAAAAATGCACAATATAGACACATGCACGGGTCAAAATTTAATTTCAAAAGTACATGGGTCTAAATTTTCGTTTTAAAAATGCACGGGTCAAAATTTCATTTCAAAATTGCATGAGACTAAATTTTCGTTTTAAAAATGCACGAGGTCATAATCTTCACTTAATTCCGTTTCACTAATTAACAATTGGTACTACATGAAAAATGGGGTCAAAATTTTCATTTAAAACGTGCACAAATCAAAATTTCCATTTTAACCTTGCACGAGTTTGACTAAATGAAAAACAAGTTTAATATTTTGCCCTCTGCAACTATTCTGACCGATTCAGTTTTATCAATTTTGTTTTATTTCATCCAAATAATTTTGTTTTGACATGCAAGCCGAGTTTTCCTGAAATCGTTTGAATATTAAGACAAAATAGTAACTCAAATTTAGCTAACAAAAAGATATATTATACTACAATAACTACCTGGTCAATTGACCTTGATGCATTATTTACGTTAATTGCAAATAAAAATTATAATTTAACTCTAAAAAATTAAATACGATTTTATAACTCAATTTTTAGACTGGTAATTTAAAATTCATTAAATTATAGATTAAATTATAGAGAGATTTTATTGTTTATTTAGAACTTTATTTTTAAAAATAAATAACTTTAAAAGAAGATAATTAATCAATTATTATAAAACTTATCTTATATATACCTTCTTAAAGAATCTTTTTGAAATAACAAACCCGTGCAATTTGCACGGGTATAAGACTAGTACCATTTAATAAAAAAACTAAAAAAATTAGTGGGGTCAAGGATCTTATTTGTTTGACTTAAGTGAACACCAAGCACCTGACTGCAACACCAACGTGCAACATCACGAATTTAAGAAAGAAAGCGTGCACTTGATTATGAGTCATTGGACATTTGGACATGCCAGATGCAGACATGCTCACGGTTGATAACACGATTTACGTTTATCAACATAGCAAGGACGAGGGTAATTGAGTCAAATTAGTGTCTTAAAGATTACAAAGTCAAATGAGAAGATTATTTTGGGATGGAGAGAGTAGATATTAGAGAAAACGCCAATATTCCAAAGCAAAAGCCTTTCAACAAGGTAATTTCTTCCAAATATTCAGCACATACATCAGCTCTGGTTCTAACTTCAGCCATACTGTTGTTTCAAAACGATACGATCAAGTACAAAACTATTTACACCACCAACGAGTCTTGCATGAGATAGTCTCATGTGTAACGTGTGAAACCAACCCTAATACTTGTATATTATAGAACTAATTAATGGTTGCCCGCCCATTTAAAGTTTTTGTTTTTGCACCAACCTATACTTGTGCTCCGAGAACTAGAGATCTGAACTATCGAGGTCTATAGGAATAGGCGATTGCTGTGACTGCGAGAGAGACATTTCCTTAGCTTCAAGTAACTTGAGATAAGAAGCCTTCTTTTCATGAAACTCATGCAACTCTTCACTCCTTTGTTGGCTCAAGTAAGTGATGGCCTCCTCGACTAAGCTCAACTCTGCTTTATTATCTTCAATTTGTTGCTGCTTCTTTTTCATCATTGCTTCAAGCTCTTCTAGACTACTTGGTTCACAAAATGGGACTAATTGATTTTTTACTGCAATGACCGGAAAATGCACATCCACTTCCCTGAAAGCGAAAATAACGACTTGCTCAGTAACAAAAATTTCAGGGAGAGCTTTACTGTAAAATGAAGATAGAAACATTGCCAGAGTGACATGATGATTTATATTCCCAGACACTATCTCAGTCGCCATGAACTACTACGAAAGGCTAACTGATGTGTGGCCTATGTCGGGTCATTGGTGATGACTGATGATTTAGCGGTTCGTGGCCAGGGAAAAGGGGGTGGTTTGGGTTCGCCAGTATAGTATAAATGACCTAAATCCATTATCTGGCTGTCAAACACCCAGGGAAAACTCTTATACCCTTTAGGCGTCTGTTTTGTGAGTAATAAAAGATCGTTCATGTTTCCACTCCTATACCCCTTTCCCCGCTTTGGCAGGAGACTTCTATAAAAGCACTTGCGCGATAACTATGATGATAGGGTGAGGAGAAAAGAGAGAGAGAGAGAGAACAGAAGATCATACTTGTAGCCTAGTGTAATCATTCCACTTCCTCGCACGATTCCTCCATCCAGAGATAAAGCACCGTCTTTTGCACACCCACAAAAATAGGCTTCTTGCATATCCTCCTTTGTTTCATAAACTTGAACCTCACCAAAGAGTTCGTAGAATAGTGTTTCCCGAAGACCATGACCAGCTGCCGTCTTAGTGTTTACATGCTTGGCACCTATATCTATCATGTTGACAGCAAATCCCAGAAAACCTGGAGGAGTTGTACCATCAGGTAAACTGGGGTTGGGTAAAGACAGTCTTTTTTGTTTATCGTCCTCAACCAGCCTACCCGGAAATGCCCTGTAATGTTAATGTCAGTTTCTTCGCAGAAAGTCTAAAAGATGTAAATAAGAAGATCATTATGAGGCAGTCTTTTGTTATTACAATGCACGGCGAACACATTTAACTGTAAACCCTACTTATAAACACATTCTCCTACTGCCTACCAACTTAAAAAGAAGACTGCCTCATTTTACTCTCGTATAGTGCGGCCATTAACCTCATTTGAAGACCTACCCATTAGCTCACTAACTTAACGAAGATCTACCTCATTGGATTCTCAAATGGATCATTGTCATTCCATAATATTATCATAAAACCGTCTTATATGAGTTTCTCTAAAGGATATGTAAAATGCATTGTTGGGATCGTTCATTAATTATAATTCATAAAGTTATGCTAAGCTAGTGAGCTATCTGATGAAAACATAAAGTTATGCACATGCGTACTGATCTTCCGCCTGAATGCACAGAAAAATATAGATTAGATCATTAGAAAAGGCTCGACAATATACATCGATGATATTGGACTTGCCTTATATCTTCAAGACATATAAATAAGTGACTGCCTCTGATACATGTCCCCAGTTCTGAAGCAATGGACTTAAGCTCAAGTTCATACGTCCCAGGCCTTCTCATAGCAGCATTTGAGCGACAAACAACAGCCAACATCTGATCTTCTCCCAAGTATTCAGCTAATGAGCTGCATACGCAAATGAATATACAGCAAGTAGTGAAATAGCTACACCTTCAATAAAAAATGATAAGATAAATTGTTTCGATGAATCAAACATAACAAAATTAACATTGGATCTACGCGTATTTTGGAGAAATTGATGTCAGAGTTAACATAGGTTGACCACAAAAATCAAACTACGAAGATAAAAATGGGATTGCGGCAGTACATCACAGATTTTACTACACAATTGTCAAGATTTATTTATCGAAAGGAAGAATCACATTACCGACTAAGGTTGTGAGTAGGAGCAGTCCCAATAAGTGCAACTAATCCTACCACGTCATCCATAAACATACAGTGCTGATCCCTTAAAGATGAATCTCTTAAAACGAAGCTGTACAAAGCCGCTGCTGACTCAACCTTGTGCTCTATTTTCTCCATTACAGCCTCTTCTAGAGACGTGCAGTATGCCATTGATAGTGGTACTGGTTCCATTGTAGCTGAAAAAAAATTCAGGATCACAGAATATGGGTCAAAAGGGTTGTTTTCCAGTAAAGTATTCAAGCTTATAAAAATAATGTTTCTACCCTCTAATTGCTAAAAGCTGCATTACCCCGACTTTCCGACACGGGGTCAGGTCTGACACATGTCGGAGTGCCGGATACGGCTATTTGACTGAATTTTTTAAAATTTGGTCTTAAATGAAGTGTTGAAGTTTTGTGTCGGACATGCGACCGACAGCCAAGTGAAGTGTCAGAGTAACATAGGCTAAAAGTGACCTGACAAATGGGTCATTCCGGTGGGGTAAGGGGCAGCAGTTCAAGTCGGGGCATCTATGGTACATGTCAGCTCAGGTATACGTTGAGTTTTCTTATCAGTCATTTTTAGTCAATTCAGGTCATGTCCGGATCAGCTAATAGCAGCGACATTTTCTTAATTAGAGCAGACCTTGTATCTGTGACAGCTCTTCATGATCTTTGCCAATCAAGTCCTGAAATACATTTTTGCGTGACTCATAATATTGTAGCTGATCTTCATGTTCTTTGATACGCGAACCACAAACGTGTATATCATCCTAAAGGAGTGCCAAATATCAGACTATTAAATTTCAGTACAAGAACAATTTATAGCTACCAAATAACAAAGATCAACCAAATAATACCATAATACTGATTTTATTCGTTGATTTACGAAAGCATATCTATATAAATGCCTAGATAGATCAGTAAATTCGAGGTTAAAAAGGATTCCGACATATTCAAGCTCGTACCAGTATGTTGTCTAACTCAGATATCAGTGATTTGCCTGAGCAGCCTGGGGTAAAAGGATCTACACAGGTAAGCTTTGATTCGGGAGATTTAAACACGTGATCATCATGCTTGTCATTTGAACCATAATGCCTCATTGGAGTTTGTGTGGGGATTGGCTGTAAAGAGAACGTATATAAGTAACAGAGACCTAGTACAGAAAATCCTTGACAAAAGAACTTTATATTAAAGTCAAATTTTTCTTCAAATCGAATAGAGAATTAGCTTACCATGTTTTTGGAATCTTCCTGGTCATCTGTAAATGTTCTTTCAGTTGAAGTAGCCATATTCTCGAACGGATTGGTTCCAGGATGATCCATGAAACTACCAGCAGACTTTTCAGATGCCTTCTTTGAATCTGAAGTTCGGGAGGGAGATGAAAATGCACGTTCCTGTATAGGTTGTTTGTAAACCTGTACACATAACGCTCTAGTTAACTACAGCAACATCCCAAGACACAAATTTTCTTTTGTGAGTTAGAATTTTCTTCACCAACTGGAGCACAAATAGGTCTCCGAACACCAACATAGAGAACAAACAAGAATTTCACACAATCATAGTCATCCCTCTGTCGATGAATAAACTTCCTGATTATATTTTGGGATGTCCATGAACAAACATCATACTTCATTCACTTAATTGTGATTATTTATGGTTTGTGAGCCCACAATTTTCACTGACTCGCAATTTCAGCCACATCTCATTATGTTCCTTAATTTTTGTGCAAAACTAGCCATAGATTTATCCATGGACAAAAGTATACCTTTTTGTCATGAACCTTCGATGCAGTCCTGGTTGCTATAACATCTGAAACTGGATCAGGAGCGACCCTCTCATTTGAAAATCGGTTTAGGAAATCATAATTCTCCTTTGAAGCTTGAAGATCACACGTGAGGTCATATGTTTCATCTGTTGCTTGTGAAACAGCAGTCTGGGAAAGCAAAATAGGAGAATTGAAAAGTAAAGTGATAGTGACTACTCTTTCAGTCTCGATCATTTCTTTAACTTTAATATACATTGTGAGGAGTATTTTAATCAAAGGTAAACAAATGACTCGGGCGGAGGGAGTACATTATTTGCGATTCAAGAAACGACAAGGCAATTTCTAACCTTGAACTTTAGATGCAGCTCTGGGTACTGAGAGTGAACAGCCTCAATGAAGAAATTCCCTTTCCGTTTAGGAAGTGTAATAGACGGAACAACACAGCGACCTTTCTTGAAGACATATCTTGCAAAATCATTCTCTGTAGATCCTGATCTTATTTTCAGAGTGTGTGGTAGGCTATGCTTGTCATCATTGTGGATAGTTTGATCAAGATTCCCATCAGCATCGACAACTTCGAAAACCACGTCTTTCAACTTGGAACCCGCATGACAAACCTCAGGTACCTAAGGTCAGGATTTATGCAAAGGGACTAGTAAGAGGGGGAAAAAAATTGTACTAGTAAATTAAAATAGGGGGATCACAAGACCAACCTCGGTAACCATTCGTAGCAGTCGCGTTTCAACATGAAATCTTTTAACCTGAAGCACTTGTTCGTTATAGATGACGGTAACAGACACTGTAAATAAAAAAGATTTGAGTTATACAAATGGGGATAAGGGATGTAAATATACCGAATACAATTAAGCATACACTACTGTTATCAAATAAGAACAGTGACACCAGAAGCTTAAAATATCAGGTAACCTTTTTTCATGAAGCATCAACAATAAGACTAAGCATGATAGAGGGAAAAGAAAGATCACAGTAGTTAGCATAGTTAGCGAAAGGAAACACTTAGTTGTCAACTGTCAACCCTTCCATCGTCAACAAGCAGCATATGACAAAGAGAAAGGTTATTTTCAGAAAGCCCATCCCATGGTAACAAATGACTTCTATAACAGATGTCGGCTAGCCTAGTAGGAGTCATTGAGGAGTGGTACTCAACTATTCAAGACTTGGATTAAAAAGTCGCGGGTATCAGAATTGTACTTATATATCTCCATTTACACCAGAAAGAAACAAATTACTTCAACACATGAATGTCAATATCAGGGAACCTGCAAAACATATCTTTAGATACTTATTCATGAGAACTGACCCGGATTTCCATAGCCTTCTGTGACTTTCAAGGCACCACCAAGATCAACAAAACCTTGATCATCAACCTAGAAAAAAAAACGTTACGAGTTAAGAGATTCAAAACATACTGCAATTAAAAAAAACCCATGTTAAGTACATCGCATACAGAATCATTGAACAATTAACAAACATTAATTCTAACAAGAACCTTTCACACTGGTTTCCTTTGCCAAAGCGATTAAAAACAAGTCTAGTCTTACAGGAACTGATAAGATATTCTAGCATATCGTCATGATTTTTGTACTAGCACATGCACGCTTCTCCATTATTCTCATTGCGCCTAAAATACTGCCATTTAAAACTTAAAAGTACAGTTCTGACTTCTGAGTTGAGTGAAAGCCATTGTGAACAAAACACTAGAAATGTACAAGGAAATAAGGAATGATTGTAGTACCTTGCGCGTTTGACCAAGTCCATCCACAAAACAGAACCCATGAACTTGCAGTTCAACTTCTAGTCCCTCTTTGACGTGATTATTATGTCTATCAAAAATCTGATTGCACATACAAGTATACAACACCAACATCACAAACTGCTGTGCACAAATTCATTGTTGATCAATTTGCCTTTTGTTCGATTATCATAACTTTGGACTCTACAAGCATGCAAAATGCTTTGAAGCTCACATACCTCAAGTTTGATCTCATCAACCACTTGTCCAGGAAGCCAACAATTGCCAGATTCTGATAAATGGAATGTTACCGATTTTGGAGCTCCGGGAAAAACTAGCCAAATAGGACAAAAGAAAAGTCATAAAGGCATAACGAATATGATAACCTTTTCTCGACTTATTTGTCTAAAAGGTAAAGGTTTAAAAAACACTTAAATACCTCGACAGGGAATGCTGAGAATGTCTGACTTATCACGTAGTGATAAAACCAGAGTAGCTTCGTAACTTGGGCGAATCTTGTCTAAATTATCAGTCATTACACGTACATTCTGCAACAATCACGGTATATGACAACTGTAGGGGTAAGGATATTCACGCTTGAAACAACAAGGAAGACTCGCATTTCACACCTTAACAGTAACTTGGAGCTTATCTGCTGACAATTCCACCATAGCTGATTTTATGGGGGAAAGTACAATTCTATCTGACATTAACTTGCATAGTATGTCTGGGACAGAATTGAATGCCATACAGTTGCCATAGCTATCATAGCGCGCAACCGAGAATGATGGATAATATGAACCTACACTGTAAGATTAGTAATGACCCATTAGATCGTGTACTGATGAATACCGAAACTATTCTTGTAAAAGTTATAGGCTCAAAAACATCAGTAGAAGCACATAAAGCTGTCACCAAAAATATAGTATATACTCCTTCCATTCTATTTGGATAATAAAAAACCATCATTTCTGGTTGTCCAACTTGTATAATCACTACGTTTCAGTACATTTTAGCTTTGATACTGCAGAGAGCTCCTATTATGACATTATCCACATCTGAGTGTTCCACATTAATAAAATAAGAGTTTATGCTTTATTTGAGAAAGAGTGTTCCACTCATCACCAATTGGTTTTGGGATGAAACCTCCTTCAGACTTCTGAAGCGGATACTCTCTCCTCTATATGAGTGTGGCCCAACCTGTTTTATACGTAATTTCACAGATACATATAGGACTGCCAAATTCAATCTTTTATCGTGAGCAGTGGTTTATTGATTCTAACCTTCAACAAACCCCTAAATCTGACAATACAAGTGAGACGGAGGGAGTATACAAAAATCAAAATAGCATTTTAGTTTAAAAATGGTGCTCATTGGGCACAAGGTTCAGTGAGGCACTAACAAAAACTCGAGACACCTTAGCAACGCACCTACGCCTTATGGAGGGCACAGATATCGAGGTCTGCTTTTATGAGATATTCATATTGTTTTCTAGTTCTTTTATTACGTTCTTCCTTTCACTCCATTATCCATATATCATTTACTTTTTTTTCATATGTTGCCTTGCTGCGCAAATTTCATTTCTGAAAATGCATAATTGTTTGCAAAAATATTGTGCCTCATCGCCGCTGCCCTCATCGCCCCGGTGTACTATTGTCCTTGCCCCTTTAAAAAACTAAGAATAACATAGGAGAAAAAAAAGCCAGGTCTGGTAGCATACCTCACATCAAATGGAAGGGTGTCATCACCTTCCAATAATTTCCATCTTTTGATCTCAGAGGATGTTTTAACCTTTATGCGTATTTCACATCTTGTACTAGCTGAATTTTTCTGCAAAGATGTAAGTTCCCATTGTAGCCTAAGAATGTCAAGAAACACAGGATAATTTGAAGAGTAAACAAGAAAATAAATACTTACAAGTGAAAATGAGAATGAATAAATCCCAGCCTTCTGGAACAGTTTTGGAATGTCTAAGGGAAAGATGTACAAGCCATGGCATCCCCTACGAGAAGTATTTGCCACACTTGCTGAAAAAATATGATCAGCCTCCGGGGATTCTGCTGCTGCAGCCTTAAATGTAACTTCCATGCACATCTCATAACTCTCCTTTACAATGTACTTCGGATCCAACTCATCACTAGACGTGCTTGAAGGGAAATTTGCAGGCCGCAAAAGAGCAACAATTTCTTTTGGAGGTATTAACCCCGCAGAAATTACAGCTCCAGAAGGTAATGCCTAATATATAATCCAAGTTATCAAACATGGGATATGATGTGCTATAAAAGCTCAAAAAAGAAAAGGCAGTATAAAGTTGGCCTTTCAAAAAGAAAAAAGATTTTTTTTTTTACCACTCTACACAGCTTTTGCACAAATTCTCAAATGGGATGGTCTCGCACAATGTTTATACATGTATTATTATTCTCAATTTTACGTCACGCAATTTTTACAAGTGAAACGGTCTCTAAGGAGCCTAAGAGAAACTGAAATATTTGCATTTCAAATAATTAACAATTACAGGGGTATTCTATATGTTTAAACCAATCAGTGTCAAAAAGAAGAAGGCTGATGTTTAGCCCTGGAAGTAATGAAACAATCATATGTTCAGGGCAATACTCTTAATAAAAAAAAAATAAGAAGCTAAAAATTTGAACTAACCCCATCAATATCTAATGCTTTGCACTGCTTCAAACCCAATACTTCGATAGACGAAGGCAATTTGAGATTTAGCTTCTCAACATGGCTATTCCAATCTTCATTACTAAGAGCAACACACTGCAGTCAAGAACATCCCATAAATAGGCAAGCAAACATTTACGAGGGAAGGGGACAGGAGGGGAGTGGATCAATCTTATTTTAACTCAAGATCTTTCCTAGGTTAAATAGATTTCAATTTGGCATGTAGGTGAGAAAAAGGATCCATCCATTTCCCTTTCCTCCAAATCCCTCAGATCTAGCTTATAACCCAAAAAAAGGAATTCGTACTCCTCCCTTTAGAGTACGGAGTACAAATTATCACACATGATTTTATGTATAAGGAAAAATCTCCACCTTTCCTGAATCTATCACAGTGATAGGAACAGATATAGAGCCGTGAAGTTCCAAACCTTCATCTGTCAGCTTAGCCCCATCTTGAACCTGAACTTGCCTTGGCCTTCATACACCATAATATCAGAAGACGTATAAAATGATGAGGAAATAGAAAAAGAACTGAAAAGAAAACACATACCTGCAAATAATCCGTGCCTCTCCTGCACATTAACGGTGGCAGATGAGTAAGAAAGAACACAGAAAAGGTTTATTAGAATATGCAGTGACTCTTCAGCTACCAGTGAAAAAAGATAGTGAACTGATACACGTTACTCCGTATAATCAAATGAACCACACAATAGAGCACTAATGCAATGCTTAAATGCCACTTACCGCCTGCGTCACCTTGGAGATTCTCAAGCAGAAAATACTCTGCAGTTGCATAAATGTTGCCCTTGTGACAGCCAGGATAGGCTCCTTTAAGAATCTTTATTTTCTGCCCTCTAGTCCAAGATCTGCCCTTTCGTGTTACTGCCTCATGAACCCTCACAACTACATCATACGACCAGAGTAAAGAGTCATCACAACATCAAAAAAAATTAAAGCTAGGCTCAATACATGGAGAGCTCTTGCCACCACCATCTGGAATATAATAAGTAACAATAAAATGGTTGGCGTAAGTCACAAGTTACCCAGATACTCAATAGTTCAACAGAAAAATAAAGGACCATTGGCAACTACCTGCGTACTACATAGAAGTAGAACAACAAACAGGGCTAATGGTGTTTACTTTAACAACCACAGGAAAAGGAAAAAAAATTGTACGTACCATTAGATGTGATGCCGAGTTCTTCTTTGTTAGCTAAATTAATAAGGACAATAGGTTCATCGTCACCACCGCTACATTCTTCATCATAATCGTTATGCATCTGATGAACCCAAGCCTGATACTCTCTTTCAAGTTGCAGCGGTGATAATTGCTTTCCACCTCTTAAAATTCGACATTTTACCCCTGCAACAATTGTGTAGTTTCAATTGTATTTAGCAAAATATAATTACTCCCCAGCTGATACATAATAAGACACTTCAGTAGGCAGGCAGTATTCACCATTACCTTTCATAGAAGAGTTTTCACCAAGTTCTTTCAAAGCTTTGTTGAAAGGGTGATGAAGTGCTAAATCAGTCTGCACAATAAACCAGCACATATTTTTTTAACAGAATGATCACAGCAAAATTAAACTCAGCAATATCACAATCAAAAACCAAAATGTATCCAATTTTTTTGGGTGAATGCTATATGCATTCCCGACTTTCTGTGCATCAAGATGAAATGACATCAGAGTAGCGTGCAGTAACAGAAATATGTCACCTTTGAAGGTATTGGATTGAAACCAGCATCTGTGTCTGTAAGGATAAGCATATGCCACAAGGAAATAAAGTCAAGGTAGTAGAATGTTACAGTGCTACAGCCTACTAAAATTATAAAGTATATATTTTCAGAACGAATCTTACCAATGAAGCACTTAACTCTCGAGCAACACCTCTTCAAAATTAGAAGTTTTTCGCCTCTCTTCTGTTTAGGCTTCATAAACGGCAAAATGTCCTGTAGCACGTATTAAGACAGTACAGCATATCATATCTAACGACATGGATATCATGCAATTCTGAACTTTGTTTCACAATTTTAACTTGACTAATTTTACAGGATGTAACACTGTGATGTGACTAATTGTACATTGTATCTGGACTATAGCTATATTTATTTGAAGACTTAATTATCAAAGATGACATCTATTGGCAATAAGTCAGATGGGGGCAATGTAAATGGGATAGGGGTAGTGCTTATCTAAGCTTTCATCAGGTAGGCTTGCAGGGTAAACAAGAGCCACAAGTCCACAACTCACATAATAGACATTCGGACGCTCAATAGACAAGTTCAATACCATGACAAACTCCTAAGACATCTAAGACAAAGTAAGCCCTGTGATATCTCTCCCTCGGGTCCTTGTAATATGATTAGCTAACACTGACTGACACCAGTTTATATAGTCAGCAACAAACACTTCTATGTTCCGATAAGAAGGTAATTGCTAATGAACCTCAGTAAGGAGACATTAAAGTTTGAAACACTATGTTCCGATAATAAGGTAATTGCTAATGAATCTCAGTAACGGAGACATTAAAGCTTGAAACACTTATTGAAATAACATACCCAACGAGCATCAGGAAGTAGACGGCCCAACCGCCTGATGGAAATACGGCTGAAAGTTTGGAAGTCCTCCTTAATTCCACAACGATCCGCATTCAGTTTTTCCAGAATTCTCTCAATGTTTTCTTTTCCCTGGACAGAAAAGATCTATGTTTAGCCACATGTGATCCTGGGATAATACGCCACAAAACTAAAAATTTTGTGTATATTGCACAATTTTTGTTGTGCTACACACAAATTAAATCCATGATTTATCTAACAAAAACTTACGAACTTAACCATGATCCCGTAATAAATCTGGGTCTATGACTGATCTAAGAGAGGGTGGAAGAAGAATTACACAGAACTTTGTACCTCAACAATGGGAAAGTACACACACTTCAGTCGTGCATTAGCTTCTTTTTTACCTAAAAGCATAGTTTAAAGTTACTCTAGCATACAGCATAGTAGATACAAAATTCAACATTAATCTAGTAATAGTGCAGGAAAATTCAACATTAATGAAAACTTGAAATCTCACTTTGGCATTTGACTGAAGTCTTGTCCTCTTCAGTAGAAAAATGGATGTCTAGAACAAAATCCGGGCCATTACATGAATGAAGATTTGTGATAGCAACTTCACCGCCATCAATTTCAGCCAAGTTTACGTCATTGACCTACAACATCTCAAATCATGAAAATGTGCGTGTTACGGCCCATTACACGAATGAAAATGCACTGAAATACGACTGTAACATAAGACTATAAGACTCGCAATAACCACAAACAACGTAATAGAAATAACAACAAAGATATTAGTTTACCTATCACAGCAAAATAAACAGACATTAGTTTCAAATAATTTGAGGTAAGGCCAGAAGACTAAAATAAAACACAATATCCATCAACCTTTGGCGGATAATGTATATCAAATCGGTCCCTCAACACAGGTAAACTAAAATGCTTTATACGGAGTAGCATTTTGTAGAATTTCTGTTTAGAAAATAATTTAAATCCCATAATTTTTATACTACTATTTTTCAACGAGGACCTTGGAAACAAAATTTCCTTGGTCCAGCCATGCTAATTAAATCCACAACATATTGGATCTCCAGCAATATAACAGTAACAGTCTTGATAGGTAGCCGGAACTCAAGGGCCATGGAACCAATTATCACCAAATTATTCGTATAAGAATACACTATCAACAAACTCAGTTTGGTCTATGACTTAAGAAACTCCCCTCCCCTAGGAGGTGTATACAACCTTTAAACATGACAAAAAGATTGTCTCATTACCCCAAATGTGATAATATAAAATTTGGGTCTAGACATTGAATTGTATCAGGCAAGAACCGTGAGCTCAGAGTAACAGCTTTACACAGTCATACAAATTTGCAACTCAAAAACACTACAAAAACAATCAAATTGTTGCAGACCTGGAATTCGACCAATGTTGAAGTCCCACCGGCTATCTCATCACACTGCAAGTCAATGCACAAAAAAAAAATGACAATTAAGCATAATATCGTATCAAAAGAGTATAGAGCCATGGAGCAAGCACGAGAATGGCCTCTAGTCGTAGTAAAACTTGAACAAATGCAGTGAAGTCATACAACCTTTTCACAACCATACCTGTATATAAGGGAAATAAATGTCTTTGAGCTTGCACTGGAGTTGAAATACATCAGGAACTTTCAACTTAGGTACCATTTCAACCTACACGTTGTTGGTTAAATTTTCGGAAGTCGAACGAGTTAAATTTACTGAAAACATTACATTACAATAGTTTAATATGATATATCATTACCTGTTTATAAGGCCACAATTAGAAAGTAATCTAACCCTAAATCACCAACAAACGTGTACCTACGTTTTGTCTACCAATGATATATGGAAAGGCAACTTGAAGTGTACTACCGTTTGGATATTCAGCAATAACTATTCACAATGTAATAGAATCACATAAGTAGAACATGTACCATCAAGAAGCTTCCATGCTCCGACTTCTCAATCTCATCATCTGTTGGATCACGGATACCACCAGGAGTCTGAAATCAATTGCCATTTCAGTAAAAGGAAAAAGGCTTCTGGTGCCAGTAGAGCATTGCAATAACTCAGGAAGGCTAATGTATCCTTTTGAGTACTATGTATATTATTAAAAAAGAAAAGAAAAAAAAAAGTTAATATTACCTTCCAATTTACAAGAGAACTTGAACCAGCTCGTTTTAGTAAAGCATCCCTATCTAACCGTAGCCAATAGACTTTCTTTGATTCTTTTGTCTTGGCGGAGACGACAGCATGCCTAGTCAAGAAGATGGGAGTAAAAGGTAATGCAAAAAAGGCCTGCTGTCTGTCAATTTCAATTAACAGAAACCCATGTTCATATCATACCTCCCTAAATGCATGGACGCTATTGTTCCACCATACCCAAACATTCCAAAGTAAGGCTGCATACAAAAATGCAAAGCATTCCTATTAGATAATTCCTCTATCATTTATGTTTGTTTTTAGATCGGTTGTTGGTGTAAGAACATCCAAGTGGGCTTGGAAGCCCCGCAATCATTCCACAACACAAAACATTCTGAAAAGGAAACATAAACTATAGGCTCGGAAAGAATAAGACGAAATATGTAAACTACATGCGGTGATAGAGCGAATAGCAAGTTAATTTCCATAACAGGACAGCTAAAAGTCTGTAACAAACTTTCTGCCAATCAATTGAATTGCGACCGCAAATAAATTTAGAAATTACCCTGAGAAATGGAGGTTTGCCACCAATGGCTTGTTTTTTGGATGATCTATGAAGTGAAGCGCCCATCTTTCCCCTGAAAGCCAGTCAATAACAGATTAACTCCATAGGCAAACTATAAAATAAGAACTGAGACAAATACAGCAAAAGAAGCACAAAGAGCATAACGTGGCCATAGCATCTCCAGGAAAAAAAACATAACTCGTAAGAATCACAAGGTTGAAGAGACAGACTACAAATACCATTTAGCAACTGAGTTCTCCGCGCTTCCATCCATTCCAGGCCCAGTATCAAATACGGAAACTCTATCGTCATTAATCTCGATACTGCAATATAAATTTAAAGCATTTATCAGCTAACCATATACAAACCGTTGAAGTGAAACCATAGACTAAAGGATACAAGCATCTGTCATATTAGGAAACTACACCTGATAGTCTGATACTTTAAAGCTGAATCATTAGGCAAAGGCCATCAAGGCATCAAGAAACAAAATGCAAAAGTGAGACATGAACTTACAGGATATAATGGAAGATGTGAATTTTAATATATAAAGGAGGCTAATCAATATCTACGAAGTAGCTTTCAGGGAAAGGCCGGAATATGAGGACTAGATAGATGATACATGAATGCATGTGTGGAGGATCAAAGAGTCGATCAGGTTGTCTCTGAATGAATGAAAGTTCAATAATTATGAATGTAACAGCACATAGTCATAACTTGTTGCCAGGTATTTTATCCTTCAACGTGGACACAGGACTTAGAGTAGGTAAGCTCACTCAAACCTGGCTACTAGCAGAGCCTGGACTACATAAGACTTGTGTTGTATGGCTTAGTTGTATTCATATACAATTTCATATCATGCATTTCATACGATTAATGAACACGAACACGCACTTTACCAGACAGTGCAAATCAGATGAATGCAAAAAGAAAACTACAAAGCAAAAGCAGTGACATGAATTCGCTCGTTCTCAAAAACCAGCCACCTCAAAATCACAAAACAGGGGAATTAGCCCTAAAATAACAGAGATGAGTATGAACTAACAAATTAACTAATACCTTATCAGCTTCCTTTCACCTTTGCTGTTAGACCACACTGCCTGCAAAGAGTTATCCTGTAAAGGAAGTACGAGTTATTGTGAATTGCTACACTACAAGCAAAAGTGACTCATATAACAGTCTGATTCCACAATGCACCCTCAAAACACTCAGCTACTCACAATCAAGTCGGCTAGAGCTGTCTCAAATGTGTAATCATCTGGAAGCTCAGACAACAAATCTGTGTCTGGTGTCAAATCCCACATATTCTGGCAAGCAGAAAAAGAAACAAAATTAAACAGTTACCAATTCTTCGACAACACTCGGGTGCTTTCAATGGAATGAATACAAAATCTCAGGAAACTCTAGTTAATAAACTACAAAAACCTGGAATGAATCAACAGTCTCCCCAGCACCATCCTGCGCCAGGGAAAAAAGCATTGCCAAATAAGTAAGAATCTCTCTTATTCCGTCTAACACTTTCAAATTAACATTTACATAAGATTTGATGTGAAATCGCAACCAGACAATCCAATATCCAGCAATCGAGATGAAATCAGAGACAGTCCTACTATTTACATTTCAATCTAAGAAACCCAAGATGGAATCACAGTATCCAATCCCAAACCACTAAACAAGCACAAGTCGACGATCAATTGTTCTAGCTTGCAATTAAATTCTAAGGGTACCCTTCAACAAATTTAGACCAACATTGCTACAACCTGTTTAAAATCAACAATTATACAAATTTACACACTAAATTTACTACTTGACCTCCAACCCTAGAACCCTAGACCGGCTAGATGGTCAACAAGTACCAACAGCATCTCTAAAAACTTGCAGGTCTTTAAAAGTGTAAACTTTTCTCAAATGAAAAGTGTAAACTTTAACCAAGATAACACATAATCCAAAAACATGCAATCAGTGAAATACTTTTAAACTCAAATCACACTACCAATAAACAAAGATTAACAATTTCTTAAGCAAAAGAGACAATTGTCAGACAACAAAATCACCCAAAAACATAAAATAAAAAAACATCTTTACAAGTCTACAACATGAACAAAACCTATGTTACTCCGACACTTTACTTTAGACCACAAAGTAGAAAATTCACGCAAAATAGCCGTATTCGAAACTGTCTGAGTAACCCAGCAAAAAAACAACAACAACAACAGCATCACCAAACAAAAACAAACCCATTTCATAAATAAAGGAGACAACTTTCACCATAAAAATTACTAAAAAACAGTAAAAATTAACAACACAGTAAAATTGTTAAAAGGGTACTTACAAAAAGCCTCAAAAAGTGAATTTTATTAGGCTTAAACTTGTTAAACCAAATATCACCCCTAATTTTCATCCCAAAACCGTCTTCTAAGTACAATTCCTTACTACTCCATAAAATCTTTCTATTAAAATCAACAAAACCCTCAAAATTACTAGTTTGCCTTAAAATTATGTTACATTTTTCCTTAACTTTTTCAACAAATATTTCTAATGACATGAATTCATTAACTGGGTTTCGTTTAATTACTTGTACATTTAAACCGTTTGGTAAAAGAACTTGAAATCTGTAAACTTTATCATCATTTTCATCATTTTTGGTCGAAATTTTTCTCTTTTTGGCAGAATTATTGCCCTCCATTTTTAAAGTTTTGTACTAAAAAGGTTAAAAAGATTTAATTTTGAGGGAAAAAAAACAGGAATTTTTGCTAAAAATGGAAATGTAAGGAAATTTTTGAGATGATTATGGTGATATGAAATATGAAGAGACGTTTAAAGAGTTGCGCAGTTGACACTTTGACAGTTGGAGTCTTGGTACTAAAAGGGGGCGTATGTTAGTGAGAATTTGGAGAGGTAGCTATAAATCTATAATGCACCGCTCATGCTCGTTTAAGACGGGAGTATCCATCTTGAGCGTTATAATCGGTCAAATAGGTATCAAGCGCCACCCTTTTACATGCACCCCTTATTATTGGGACGCTCACTTATTCTATGGGATATATGACATGTATCCATTATTTTAGGGGCCCCATTTATTGCATGTGAGAGGACGGTGCCGAGATTGGGCGCCACAGGCTAGGTTGCACGGACACGCCTGATTTCTAGCGTTCCCGTGTCGGACACCGTGTCGGACACGGACACGCGAGGGACACGCCTGAAAACGTGTCCGACACGCGTTGAACCGTGTCTTCGGTTTTTTTTAAATTGAAAACGTTTTGGACACGGCCAATACATGACGGACACGGCCCGTGTCATAGAGGACACTCCTAATAACAATAAACCCAAGAAAATTGAGCATATCTGGTCGAAAAATAACAATGCAAAAAAGAAGATCCTTGTCTTAATTACACTCAATATGAACAAAACGGATCTTGTAGAGTTGTAGGTAGCCCATTGGGAATCGTCGGTGGAGGTAGCCTTAGACTTGTCGGCGTTAGTGGTGCTAATCGGTGGAAGTGGGTAGATTTTGTATTAAGGTTGGTCGTTAATGGCTATGATTTGGTGAGTTGGTGGAGGTAAGAAGACCTAGATCTAAAGTGAGGGTAGGCAACGGCAGGCGGCAGCTAGTTGTTGAACTAAGGGGAAGAGTTGTGTTTTTCTTTCAATTTGGGCTTTTTATTGGTGTTATACGACTTAACATCACAGCCCAACAACTTGATATGTATCTAATGGTGTGTACATGGATTTGTACACTGTAATGTTGTATTGTTAACTTATTGGTTTTTAATTTAATATAATTGTATGTTGTGTGTAATTGTGCGTTTTACATACTTAGTTGATATTAATATTTATTTTGTCATTTTACGACTTTGTGACTTTTAAATGACCAAAATTTAGATGTTGGTTGTAATGAGCTTTAAATTCCCTTTATTTTAATATGTATATTGGTTTTTTTTTTTTGCCGTGTCCCGTGTCCTAAAAAAATTGGAGTGCCGT
>JAGPOY010000108.1:0-31439 GCA_018983105.1 Silene uniflora | reverse complement strand
AGGCCGAGAGAGTCCCTCGGCTGGCTGGTTGCCAGGCCGAGACCCAAGTAGCTCAGTGCTGTGTGACTTGAGGTCAGTGAGCACCGAGGCCGTATGCGTCCCTCGGCTGGCTGGATGTCAGGCCGAGAGAGCCTTTCGGCTGGCTGGTTGCCAGGCCGAGATCCAAGTAGTCCGATGCTGTGTGACTTGAGGTCAGTGAGCATTGACTTTGGTCAAGATGTTGACTCGGTCAGCCGGTGCAGAATATGCCCCATCAGAAAGATTAAAAATAAGTTATTGGTTTACTGCTTTTTGTAGTGTTTTTTTAGAAATTTTGGTTTAAATGCACAGTTAATTTTATGGTTGCTTGGAGTAGTCTAATAGATGGAAAATGAAGTATGTAGTAATTAATAGCAAATTAGTCTTTAAAAAAAAAAAAAAAAAGTGGGGTCCACCAAAGTCTTAAGGAGAGTCTTGGATTTCCAAGACTCGACTTAAGACTTCCTCAAGACTCAAGTAGATTAGTGGTAAAATTGAGAGGGTCTTGTCTCAAGACTTGCCAAAGTCTTGTCTCAAGACCCTTGATAATCTTACCCTTAGAACTTGCTTATTTATTGCATATCAAATAGACAAATACCATAATTTTTCAAGCCAAAAAGCAGTAAACATATATCATCATAAGCAACTCTATAATTATATTTAGAAGGAAATATGGTTAATTGTAAATTAATTTTTCGCGGGATCGGCTAAAAATTGCAGGATAAACTGTTTTTGTTGATGACGTTAACATATACTGTATATAAATCGATTCTTGATTAACCAATAAGTAATAGCGTCATGTGTCATGGTTAACTTCAATTGGCAACTTACATGCATAAGCTAAACGAAAATCAAGGATTGAAAATGGTATGGTACTCGCAACAATAAACTATATATGCTCCGTATTAGATAGATCGAACATAGCTCAACTCAAGTGGTCAAAATCTAAATAACATACATTAACAATACTGTCGTCGACTTATATTTACTTAATTTAGTCTTCAAAAATTCTCACTTAGCTTGCTATTTCACAAATTTTGAGAGAGACGGTCTCTCATGAATGTTAGAACGTTAAGTGTTGTCCATATATGGAAAAGGAAGAAAAGAAAAATGGTATACTCATAGATTTTAAAGTGTATAACAAGGTTAAGTTATAAATAGCTATAGAATCCACATGGAAACATGAAAGTAAAATATAAAAAATAATTATTTTGTAATCGCACGAAAAATCATACTTAATATATAATCCTCCTTAATAACTGGAGTACAAATTAAGTTGCCACTTTATTATAGTCCTTTCGTCTCGAGCACTTATTTACCTATCCCGTTTTTTGGTGTCTCACCACTCATTTGTTTACCTTTATAATTTGGATCATCATTCACCTCATCTTGATTCATTTGCCAATCATCGATTATGTCTACCAATGGCCCCTTCTCTTTCCCTGGCTTTGTGCTAAAACCAAAAACAAATGAATGATCGAGACGAAAAAAGTATATATGCATTTTTTGAACATTATAGTTGGACATAATCCATAAGTTACACAAAAAATAAAAAAATAGATGCATTAGACATCGTCGAATTAGAGTTATTACGTACCATGTCTTGCTCCACTACTACTACTACCAATATACTGTAAGATGTAAAATCTAGGTTTAGCGCAGGAAGTATCTTTGACAACTATTAATCAATTATTTGACATTAACAAACACCTGAATGATTTATAAACTGCTATTGATAAAAATTACCTCTATTTATTAAAATGATTTTTTTTTATAATTATGTATACATCAATGCACACCCGTTCGAAAACCAGACGCTCATTAAGACCTATCAAATAGAGGACAAAATATTGTAATTAGTAAACAATAAAAAGTCAAAATAAAAATCGACATTGAAACATTAAAACAAAATGAAGTAAAATAAAGTTGCTTATAATAAACACAAAATCTCTTGTAATTTACCGTTTCAGAGAACATGAGCAAATCCATTGTAATCCGTGATCGTCCTTAATCTTCATATACCATGTGCTAAGATTGTCATCAACAACCCCTAAGAAAAACAAAATAATAATTTTAACTCATTAAATCTTAAATATGAAAATTAATGAATAATACAATACAAATTTTCACAATAAAAGAAAAAACACACTATAACTACATGGTATGGAACAATTATACACACGAAGACAAATACGTACATGTGTGTATATATATACAATAAAGAAAACGTTTTGATGTCCTAGTAGACTTCTATCATTATATACGAGTAAGTGTTTTTGTAGAAATTTGATTCTCAATATTTATGCTAACGAACAACATTACATTAGGAGTAGAGTTTGACTAATTCTAAACTTGGTGTACTACTAAATTACTAATCCTTTCAATTTGCAATTGGTATATACGTAATTATTATCTCTAAGTATAATTTTATCTTCTCTTATATTTATCTTTTACTTTTTTTTATTTTGAAACTTATTATTATATTTTTCAACCAATCACGTCGCTCGAAAAAAGCTTCCTTTAATAATATAGATAGATAGATAGATAGATAGATAGATAGATTGATTGATTGATTAAAAAGGTAAGCAAATGACTGAGATCCCAAAAATAAAATAGGCAATGATCGGGATGGATGGAGTACGTTAGTACGTACTACATATCTATGTAAGGCGGCCTTGTTTGAGATTGTTGTACATGAACAACCAAATCATTAAATTTTTTTTTAATAAAAAAGTCAGTTACCACGTAAATCCGTCTCATAACTCTCACCCGAGTTTTTTTGGTACAATTTTACCCCGTATATATTTATGATATTACATTGTTTGAATCGAAAATTTCCATCAAAACTGAGCCAACCCAAATCGTATAAAAGCTACACTTTTTGAGCGTCATTGTTGATATATAACTATATAAGACATACAATTATTTTTGGATTCCGAAAGACACCTACAAAACGATGCCGTTGATGCCGTATTTGCAAGTCTCCGATGGTGAAAACGGGGTCCAAATATTCTACCGCACATATGGCCGTGGACCCATCAAAGTTTTAATGTTGATTGGTATGTTTTTAATACTCCATTAGTCTTGCGTAAGACGGTTTTACATTTAAGTACTACATATGGTTTAGTGATAATTTTTGTATTTTTGGTTCGAAACATGAATTAATCAGGATTAGCAACGTCACATGAAGCATGGATGTCGCAAATCAAAGCGTTGACAGGAACGGAAGTAGCTAATGATGAAAAGAAAGCAAGGATGGATGATGAATTTGTGTAGTAATAATGGCATTGAAGTTTGTGGTTTGGATAATCGGGGTGCGGGTCGAAGCACCATTCCTACTGAAAATTCCGAGTATGAGTAAGTCGTCTTCTTTACTATGCATTAAAGCATGCACTTATACAAGTATTTTCTAGTCGAGTGATCGTATCTTAGATTTCATTTTGTTTTTTTTTTTTGTTTTTTGTTTTTTTTGGTACATATGAGGGGCAAAGCCCCGAAAACTTAGATTTCATTTTGTTGGGTGCAGACTAACACTTGTGGCTAAAGATGCTATCGCGGTATACACTCCTTTAATCCCCCAAGTTTGACTCTGCTCCCGTAACAATTAATCAGATCCACCAGACGAGAAAGTAAATTCCGCACTGCTGAAGAACATTACTTTACAGAAAACCAGATGAAATAAAACTTGTTGGGATCAAATGGTATTGAACCTTGTATTGATATCAGATAATATTCAGTAATACACATGATTGACTATGTTACAGATAGCTGAACAATGATTACACATTTACACACATCTGATAACTATGAAGAACAAGCTATACTCTGGATGTATATATGGAGTATATAATAAAACGTACCTGAAAAAATACGAACTTGTATAAGGCCGCTTTACACTAACTCTGTCAGTGACCATCTTAGCTAGTGATCATTTTCTATTGTTCTCGGGGATTTTACCAATAACAATAGTCCGTATTAGTTAGTAACGCCTTCTATATGTTTTTAGTGATTAATTTAGCAATGCCTGTGATTCTCTTAACTTAAATCTTGATGCTATAATAAAATCGTTTTGACAAGAGACTTACTCCCAGAAATTCTGCTGCTTTAGTATTCATCCAAGTAAGTAAATAAAGTGTCGTCTTTCTTTGACTTGCGCCTACTGAGCAATGCCTTGAGCAGACCCTTGCTTTTGCTGGGGTATCGCTCTATGTCTTTTACCTTCTCCTTTTCGTCATGAACTCTCATTGAAACTGATTTCCATGATTCAGGGAGATACTGTTGACAGCACACAAAATTGCAGCTTTTCAGATTTTAGGGTCTGTTTGGTTCAAGAGCATGTAATTTCAGGAGAAAACGGTTTTCAGGGAAAACAATAGTATAAAATTTCCGAGGGCTAAAATGGAAACTAGGAACAAAGGGAGTGTAATTTATTTGCTTACCCGTTGCCTTTCATGGGAAGAATTTGGAGTGATTGGCCTACTGGGTTTGGGTGTAGTTGCCCTTGAAGCAACAGAACCAGAACGCAGAAGTGGAAACCGAGGCGGTGAAACTGACCGCTTGTCTGATAATCACATTAATATTATCAGAGACATGCTTAAAAGAAGTACCATGAAAATAAGAATGTATGTATTCTTTAAAACTGACCTTTCGTTGGAGTGGAGCCCGTAAAGGAGAAATACCCAGGTGACTTAGAAGTCCGAGAAGGTGAAACAGAACGTCCTCTTCTATTTATCACAAAAAGTAACCATGATAATAGTGTTAACAACTTTGTCCGACTTTATGTACGAAACTCACGGATACTAACGTAATGTGGTTTTATATAAGCATTCCTGTAAAACCGCATGTCATCTACCCATATGTCCTATACAAGGTAACTAGTATACGTTCTTTTAGAGGGGGTGTTTGAGTAAATAACATGCGATTTTACAATATTTTAGTGCAAACCCGCCTTACACTGAGACTTTTGTGACAGAATTACCTTGCAAAGGAAGGGGACTCTTTAATAGTGGGCGGAGTTCCTCTGATTTTAGACGGGGTATCTCTGATCGTGGCTCTAACAGCTAAACAATTAAAGAGAATACAAGAACAGTAAACTTCAGGTCAGTTTCATAAAGAAATTTGAACATTTAACCTAGCTGGAAAAAGAGGGAAACCTACCACTTCGGAATTGAAACCAATCATCTTCATCTATGCCACAATCTTTGTATTTGAGATTCGCAAGATTGGTACGGTCCATCGTCTGTCCAGCTGCAAACAAATAAATCATTCAGCACTATGCTATAACGGACTTACAAAACCGCAGACTGGACCTTTATTGCATCTACTCTTTAGTATTAGGGGTCCCAGGAAAATAATTTTTTGGGAACTTAGCCAATTTTTTGCAAAAATGTAAAATGTAAAATTTTGTATAATAATACAATTAAAATAGTCGACGGGAAACTCCAAATAAAATTTTCTAGGGCTGCCATTGAACTGGAAGTGCATAAAAAAGGTACTCTTAAGTTCGCAATAAAAGTGCAATTAGAATTACGTTCTTGCCTGGCAATACGTATCGTTTGTGGTATCTTGGTATATCTATGATTGAAGATTGCTGTGCTATGCCTTCCCTGTCAATGTACTCTTGGCACGTACGTAATCTCTATGAAAGAACAGCAACAAAGATACGGGTCAGAAATTACTAGTCTGAGGTCAAAAGTCAGAAGTCAGAACTATACTGGTTTACTACTATCTGCTATGGCTAAAAGAGACTCCCAGAATAAACCAAAATTAAGCCAGTAAATACTTGCGGTACTGAATGTTACATAGCCGTATAATGAGTCTATAAAGCGCTTGGAAGAAGAAATGAGTTTTCCAATTCTTGACTACCTAATGCCTTTTTCTATATTCCCAAATCCCAACTGTCACAATCCTTACAAGTAGCAATGAACAAATTATAAACACAAGCATGCACGGTATAAAGGAGAAGATGATTTACCTGATCAATCCAAGATAGACGCAATTCCGTCACAGACACTTGTTCGATCTTTTCATCAAGAAGGTCATTGACTTTGTAGGTCACAGAACCCAAGTGATCTACTGTGTTGACCAAAGCTTTAATAGCATACTCCTTTAATGTTTCAATCACTCTGAATTAACGAGCACATAATAGCAAACATCAACAATATACACAAAATGCATATAAACACGGAATTGTTAATGTTTAAGTAATAAAAGTGGGCTTACAATTGTTTTTGGTCATCATTCGTGTAAGATGACTCAAAATACTCAGCTGCAGTGTACAACTGGCTTCGCAAATTTTTCAAGTCCTAAACACCGTCAAAATGGAGAACTGGACGATTAGTAGTAAGAAGTTTGTATCACAAAAAATAACAATGCAAAACATAAGTAAGAATGTTATTAGAACAATATGCATTTCCTGAGCTAAAGAATTACCTTAAGGCTGTCCGTAAAGATTAAGCTTTCCTGCATAGACGCTTCATCATAATTGGAGGATCGAGGATGAACAGGCACAGTGGTGGCAGCAACCCGGGTTACCATGGAGATGGGCAATGAAACTTCAGGATTTTTTGACCTGCAAGAACCACCCTCTATTAACTAAATGTCCAACAGCAATAACCAAAAAAACAAAGATTTTCACATTCAACTTTTCAATTTCTTTAACCTAAATTTCGGCTCTAAAAATCAACACTCCGAACTCTAAACACTCTAATATATCCAGAAGAAGCTAAGAAAAACCCACAAAATATGGTAATGATGAAATGGATTAAGGGCATTTCACTGTAACATGATGAATAAAAATTTGGAAAGAGATACTCCATCCCTTTCAGAAATACCTTCCGATGTGATACGGTATACGGATTTACATATCGTATTGGAACTATCAATACCTGTATTTTTGTCCTTATCATTGCACTTCAAGGAGGAATACTATATCCTAACACAGTGGCGGAACTAGGGCTTTAGCAGAGGTGCTTGCCCACGCTGGATAGCGACAATTTGAAGTTTTAAGTCAAAATCTTCAAAAAAAAAAATCTGTTTTATCTTATGGTATTACTCGTTCACCCCCACTAAGTTAAAAAATCACAGGACACAGGCAGTGCCATTTCTATTTCGAATCTTAATTTTTTTATAAATACGAAAGTGGTATTTCTGAAAAGAATGGAGTAAACTATAAATACACTCATTTTCAGCAGGACATGCCAAAAAAGGTTGTATCATAGACATAATTACCTATATTCATGTACTATCCACACAAAAATCACACCAAATTTGAATACTTTTCCTTTCTACTGATTAAAATTAATCAAAAGAGCTCAATTTGTCTCCCTACTTTGTTACAATCTTCACCAACACACATTTGTATAAAGAGACACATAGTACTACCAAAAACATTCTCTTAAACCTCTAATTCACATAATTACTCACTCCGTCACATAATCCACTATATCCACTATATCACGCAACTATCAACATATTCGCAAAATCTCCAAGTAACCTTTTAATAATAATAGGGACGGTAGAGTCATATAACTCTTAAACAAAACTTGCTTTATAAAACCGAGTAAAACAATAACGAGTGAAATACTTACAGCTTACAAAAGAGGAGATAAGAGGAATGATCATGAATCATGGTTATCCGCTAAACTAGGTGTGCCGCAAGACCAATATGAATTGAAGAGGATGAAAGAAATAGAGGAGTGGCGTCACGTAGATGACCGAAACTCGTATTAGGAAAAATTAGCTGACAAAGGGTTTGGTTTAGGTTTATTAAGAGGATATTTTATTTTTTTCCTTTTACATTCTAAGTTGGCCAAAGTCCAATTCGAAACGAAATCGGTTTAAAATTATTTTCGTCATTGAAACAATCCAAAACAAATTTATTTTCGACAAGTTAAATTCTGAATATAGTTTCTTTCCGAGCAATACTTGCTTTTAGATTTTTCAATTAAAAGTTCGAAACTAACAATATGAGAGAGTGACTGACTTATAAATAACTCGGAAATTGTGGGGTGTTACAGAAACGTAAACAAATGATGCCACAAAGGGAATATATCATTGTTCAAATAATTCAGGGGTGTAAGTATAAGCCAGTGAGTGACATTTGATCACACTTATTTCTTAATATGAATATTCAACCAAATTTCATATAAGAAATAAAATACTCATTCCGTCTCAATCGTTTATTTACCTTTTTATTATTCTTCCTAAGGGTATTTGATTAATCAAAGGTAAACAAATGAACAAATGAACAGGATGAAACGAGTAATTTTCAAAAATCTCACTTTACAACAGCCATTTCACAGTCAACTAGATTATGAACCTTACATAACTAAAAACACACAGAAATGCCAACTAAAAAGTTGAGAGTATAAATTATAATCAATACATATTCAAACACAAATTCTTACTTGGGACGGTCAAAAGTTATAACGGCAATCACAACCAATTTATATAATGTTAAAAAGGAAAGGGGTTGCGAGACGTTATAACTTAAAGACGGTCACAAACAAGACTTGCTGATATTCAAATTACTTGCACCAAATTAATTTCTATATATAGACATGATCATAGAAACCCACCTCCAAAATTTCAAAATTTGACATAATTTTACACACATTGCCAAATATATATAATATATATCAAAATAAACAATGCAATTCAAAATTTTAAACAATTTAAACCATAATTCAATGAGAAACAAACCTGTTGTTGAATATATCACCCTGCACACAAAGATTCAAACTTTATGCCAAAAAACTGCTAAACAAGCCAAAACAACAAAAGGGTAATTCCAAAACCACAGGAATTATACAGTAACATAAAAATCACAATCAAAATTACAGAATTGGGATTGAAAAAGATCAAATTTTGATCAAATTTGTGTGAAGTTTGTGAAATTTAAGTATGAACCCAGTTGAGAAAATGAGAAATTGGAGGAAAGATTAAGAGAAAAGAGAAGGGAGTGTAGAGGAGAGCACGTCAGGAGATGATTAGCAGAGAATGTAGGTGGCTTTCTAGCATGGAATGCGGACTGACTGACTGATTTTATTTAATGTACCAAATTAATGTAAACACTTTAATCCATGCTTTTATGAAGTTGGTGTAATAGTCAACTCTATTTCAATTTTGTTGGGGTAATTGTTTCATCACTTGCTTGGATATAAATGTCTGCTGTCGGTAAGATGTAAATAATCTTGTCCCGATCAATTGTTTACGTACCTTTTGTATGTGATATGTGATTTTTAAGGACGTTTGAAGTAAATAATTAAGGATCAGACAGGTGGATAATATATGCAGGACATTCCTAGATTACACAAGATCGTACACTCTAACTAGCGAGAAATGCTCGTTTTTCTATCTACCTTATTTGAAGTAATTGCTTTGTTATTAATGAGAACGGTTGACAATTTCTCTTTTTTTATTGGTTTGGACCGATCATGAATAGTAGTATACTAGTAGTATACTACACTCGGAATATCTAAAATTTTCGAAAGATGGAGTATGTTACATACTTACATTAAGCTGTTCTATCAAATATTTAAGTATCACATTAAATCGCTAATTATCAAGAACTCTAATAAGAGTTTTTCATTATAGTTGCCTATTGCGCGGTTTTTAATTAACTATATTCTACTTCATATTTGCTGGAAATTAAAGAAAAACTTGTGAATGTGTTGTGGATTTTAGTGAATACAGAGACACAAGAAGTTGAAATCCTTGGCAGTTTTGTATCAAGTTGAATGGTCCTAAAATGCAGCAACATGAGAGTTTAGATGTTCTATACTTCTATGTGGTCATACATACCTTGATTGTAACTGATAGTCAGGACCAAAAAAGAATATTGCAGCAATCTCCTTCGGTTTATGTATTATTGCCAACATGATTGAACACCGATAATGACCTGATCACGACTGTTTCCTTCCGCTATGCAACAGCTCTAAAATTAGAGCGGTCATAAGTCATAACACCACTCGGAAACATATAATATCTTACAAACCCGAGTGGCAGAGCACTGAGTACGTTTCCTCTTTGATGTTAGCGTTCCCCAAGAATAAACAGTTGTTGCTTGTTATATTCAAATGGTCAAATCAGGTAGTACAAAGAATGTTCTGACACCTACCATACTTGCTGCAGCAACCGTTTGTCCAGGAATCATTGGAAGCCAAAAGCATATGATATGATATAATATAAAACTGACAGAGAAAATCAGTCAACTCATCTGGGTAGTAATAATCTATACATTATTTTTCCATGGTTGTTTATTTACATACATAATCATACATCCTATATGCATATACCAAAAACGATTTAATTTAAGTAAAACCCAATAATCAGTATCCGAAAATGGAAGACAGTTGAAAGCCGGAGTGAACTGTTGTTACTTTCTGAAGTGAATTCCATCGCAGGTGAGCGTGCCTCCAAGATCTCCGATGATTTTAGAAATGCGGACTTCAAGACCCCTTTGGACATCCTTAAAGAGAGACTGAATAGTATCAGCGAACCGCTTCATGTCAAAACTGGCAGAATCCTTGAATTCATGGGTGATACCGTCTAAGCCTGAAGCGATTTTGGACTGTATTTCTATCAGTTTCTGCCCTGATGCCACCATAATTCTTTGCAACTGAAACGTCTCCTCTAGGAAGTGTTCGAGTTTTCTAGTTTCCTCCTTTGTTCTCTTTGAGTTGGATCCTCTTTGCTGTAAATTTAAATCTTTCTCGCCCTGCAGATAACCACGTGAGAATTTTGTTAGTGAAACAGGTAGGTTATTCCACTAACAATTTAAGAAAGGTAAAAGTCAAGTACAATGACTACAGCATTCAACAGAAATTACACTAGGCCTTGAAGTATAGTGCAGATGGCGGTGTTGAGATATAGACAACCGATAATGAAAATTTCGTCAAGAATTGCATCAAATTAATGCACTTCAGAATAATAACAATAAGAAAACAGCTAGATTAGTGAAAATTTTTACTTTAGTTCATTATAATCCCGACCAAATAATAGTGAATCTTAGGCTCCAACGGGTATGGAAACTAACAGCAAAATTAGGAAAAAAAAAAATACTAGTAGAAAACATGTCCTTACCATCCGCTTGCTAAGATCATCGGTCTTCTCTTGGAGGGACTGATACCTGCTGACTTGTTTATTGAGCAAAGACAGCAACAGGCTAAAACCCTTTGTCCGTCCGTTCTCAGATTCATCATTTTCCTGAATTTCACTGCTATCTTGCCTTCCTGTTAGCCTATCAAGCATAAGAAGCTGCTGATTTAGCCGCTTAATCTTGTAAGAAACACCTAAGGCATGAATATCCACTTTCCAAGTGGATCCATCTCTCCTATTCAAGCTCTTCTCCGCTTCTTCCTTCCCAGTTTTCAGACCTCCGAGACTTGAAAAATCTATACCAGATGACTGCAATACTTGCAGTGTTTCTTTTTCATTAATACTTTCAGCTGGAGATAGGAAAGTTGAAGAACTGTCTTTAGATACTGACTGAAGTTTCTCGTCACTTCTCGCTTCTAATTCTGCCAGATTCTTCTTGGCATTTTCTTTATCAAACGAGTTTTTCTTTATCAGCTTCACATTGGACCTAGAAGACCGCACCTTAGCCTTCTCGGCATTCAACTGGTTCAATTGCAAAGACATCTGATCTTGCAAGGCTTTTAGTTCTACTTCTCGGTCTACCAATAATGTTTCCAGTTTGAAGTTATCATGCCGAAGCTTGGACAGGTCTTTGGTAAGGCCTTCAATTTTAGACTGTAATTTCTTAGATTGCAATTCTGCGCTTAGTAGCCTCCAACGACAAACTTCTAGCTTATCATCTTTCAAGTGCATTTGCTCTGCAATAGAATCCAACTCAAGTTGATGCTTCTTCTCAAAAGCATTACGGTACATTTCGGCCTCTAAATGAATCCATTCATCTAACTTTATTGCATCATCTGAAAATACAATATTAATAAATGAATACAAAGAAGAATACAGTAACAACATAACCCTAGTCCCCTTAGCTCCCGCCTCCCGCCCTTGACGAGGCAAGGGAGGCCAATTGCCCAAATGTACACACTTTTAACCCTATATTTAACACACACAGGCAGCTCCTTCACATAACTAAATGCACACACAGTTTAGTGAATTCCAACAAAAACAGCGCACAGTTTACCAAATTCCAACGACGACAAAAACCAGTAAGTGGGAGACCATAACAACAACATTACTCTCAAGGGATACCATAACAATATTATTCTCTCAAGAGATGCCATAAATGGCTCAAGGGATACCGTAAATAGCAGGACGAGGCAGAGACTTACCATGATTATAGAATTTATCAGGAAAGCTTTTGTCATAAGGTAGACAGTACTCCTCAAGTTGACTTCTGTCATCAGCACCAAAATCATCCAAAATATCATCGTTCGGATCCAATTTGGTCTGATCAACGTCTGAAACTCGAGCGGATGCATAGTCGTCCTCTCTTGAATCTGGGAAGACTTCAAACCTGGAACTAATTTGTCTCGATAGCATATTTCTCAGTGTTCTTCTCCCAAGCTTCGAGTCAGGAACTGCCTTCCATCTATCAATCTCAGAATCATCTTTATTCCTTCTTGATTTTGTTAACTTGCTGTCCAATTTTGATTTTCTCATCATTGCAAACAAAATCCTGTCCTTTTGCTCTGACTCTTTACGCATTCTCTCAATCGCCACTGAAAGTTCTTGAACCATCAAAACTGCCTCCTCCTTTTCCTCAAACAAGTAATCAAGCTGTTCCTTTGCAGCTTCCCCTTGCCTAATTGCTCGGCCCAACTCAGCTTCGAGCTGTCGTTGGTTTGAGACCAGCTCCATGAAAGCCGTCTTTTGTTTCAAAAGCTCAGCTGAATGTTCTTCAGCTTCACGCTTAGTTATCTCCCTCAATTCCTCCAGAGCATCTTCCATTGACTTCACTTTTCCCTCTAACTCGCCCCTCTTCTTCTCCACCTCCTCCAAAATCTTATCCTTAGATTTCACCGAAAAATCCATCTTTTCTAGCTTTCCATTCAATTCCGAAATGGCTTCAGTCTTTCGTCTATCAAGAATTCGCATATCATTCAAGAGCGTTCCAATTTGATACTTGAGCTTCCTCCTTTCAATAAACCAGCTTTGCTCTTGTGAAGCATAGATGCTAGCGACTTTCTCGTTGGCCTTAGCATCTTCACTTCTCATTCTTCTCAGCTCAATAATCTCTCTTTCACAAGACTCGAGCTTTCGACTAAGCTCACATCTTTGCACCCTCCAAACTAACAATCCTAAAAGATGAGCACTCCCTAGGAGCATCTTATCCCTAATATCTGAACATTTCTGAACTTTTAAGGATTGTTCTGATAAGTTCTTCAGAGAAAAAATGGCACAAGAAATACCAAAATACATTGCACATAAGCTGTCATCTTTTGCCTCCGACAAAATTAGACACGATTTTGAGACACCCTTATGTTCCATTACAAAGTTTTTCTTCCTTCACCTTCAAAAACCAGAAGCAAAGAAAAAAAACCGGCCACAAATGTTAGCTACTTAACTGGTAAAGTCATTGACGATTGATAGTAATGATGATTTGGGTTCGGAGTCCAAAGAACGAAGCGACTACAATCACTCATGGAACATACAGAAACCAGATCAAATATTCTCACAAATATACAAGATATTCCACTTGCACTACAGTTTTAACACAAACATTGATGGGACAAATCATATAACAAGACAGAAAATGATAATTTCAGGAAATGCAGTAACAAAAAATACCGAAAACTTACAGTTTAACCAAGAAATTGTCAATCTTCCTTGAAATATGGACAGAAGTGAAGGAATGTAATGAAAATGAAATGTGGCAGAGATTCAGAAAATAATAATATCTAAAGCCAATTGGACAGGACTTAATAGATCAGAGTTCTAACTTCTAACTTCTAAGGTATCATCAACTGACATTAAATACCAAGAGAGTGATAACAATATCACAAATATTAAATTAAAACCGTCTTACATTATGAGACGGTCTTACTCAATAATTATCGCAACAGTATAAGCTTTACACATGTAAGTCTGCAAAAACCAGTAAAAAAAGAACTTACAGGGTTGCAAAAGAAAATGATTGACTGCAAAATAACATGCAAATTTATACTGCGAGATTAGTTAATGATTTAATACTTTATAAAACAAATCAACTTGCATTTTTTTTTAATCACACTTTTTTTTCAGCCATCCTTTTCTATTACAGCTCTAAAATTTCCTTATTTCTTAAGATGAAAAGGGACTGATTCCTAAGGTTTTTGTCACCATTATTTCATTGGATAAAATATAATGTAAGAAAGGAGTAAAGAGACAGCAACATTTATACTTCCAGGGTGGCTTAAAAGTACCTCAATCAGAAAATAAAAGGGCTCAGATTTACAATTCATTTTGGTCAGATGTCGCGTGTTCAACACTCGGACACTCTGACATTTCATTTTAGACCAAAAGATTGAAAACTTGCAGCCTAGTCGGAGTAACATAAGTAGTAAGTTTTTTCCCCCAATGTAAAGCATTGGAAGTTCAAAATGTACGCAGTCTTACCCTACCTCGACACAATAGAGGGGTAATTAACCGATTACGACTTCTGAGCATGAATAAAATCAGACATGTCCAATAAAAACAAAAAACAACCCTCTCCTGAACTATTTTTCTATATTAGAAACAAAAGAAACCCATGTGAAAATTCTCCCAATTTAGTTCAACTGTAAAGAGTTGATTAAATACTTAACCTAACTAATCTAATTCAATGCTTATCTGTTTTAATTCAATCAAAGGGCATAAGCTGGACCACCTACACATGTTCAGTAAAAAATCAATCAAATCTATACAAATAATACAAGCATTAAATAGCATAAGATGTTAATGTACTTCGTAGCTTGTAAATCCCACTAAAAAGGAAAGATTAGGCAAACTAATTATTGTAATTTGGACAACATTTTTATAATGGACCGTCATACCGTGTGAAACCGTCTTATTCAATAACTTGTATTTGGATTGTGATTAAATTAACCTATGACACATATTAATACCTGTAACTGGTCTAAGAAAGCAACAACAGTGAAAAGCATATGAATCAAAAAATTAGAACATCATATAAAAATGAATAAAAACCCATCATTTAAATTTCACAATTATTACCAATATGATGAATCCACCTAAGAAACTATGGCCCATAGAAGTATTGAACTACTGAAGTTAAAACAAAAAGTCTTGCTGAAGACGGGTCGGATCTTGCAACGGGTAATTTGTGAGAGGAAATGGGTAGAGGGGACAAGGTGAGCACCCCCATGTGCTCCCCCACTCACATTTCATGGGTATTTTGTGAGAAGAAATGGTATCCGTCTTCATTTGTGACGGAGATGGTGTGTCTTCAATGAGATTTTGTGAAGTTAAAAAACTTAAATTTTGGCTTGAAACCTGTAAAGCAGGAACTTTGTTGGACAAAAGTGCAACATATCCTAATAATTAGAGGTATAATTAATCAAATATTATAAACCAATTACATAACCTATCAAATAAAACCGCCTTTCTTTTGGTTAAACTCGTTTATTACTATCAGTAAATGAGTGTTTCTATACGTAAACGACCGTCTCAGAGTACACACGATCTTACACAATAATTATCGAGTTCCGATATCAAGATCCATTCTTGGGAATGAGGAGACCTTGTGGAATGTCACCCATTTCTTTTGTGGTGTTAACTTGAACAAGAATGCAGCTTTGAATATGAATGAGGATAATATTGGACCCCTCAAAAATAATGGTGGGACTCCATTGAAAATGATTTGGGATTAGCATTCAGTAGGGATACACAATTTAGGTGCACCACTCAAGATTCAAGAATATGGAATGGGGTATGGGAAAAAAAGGGGAGTTTTGCTTTTCTCCTTGTATTTTCCTGCTTTCTTTGGATTATTTTTGTGACTTTTCTTGTACCATGTTATATGTTTAGTGTATGTAATATGGTTATCGATTCTCCGCTGCCAAAAAAAAAAAAAAAATGGTTATCGATTCTGGTGTTTATGGATCCGTCTTGCACAATATTAACGTAAAACAATTTTACAGGACAATTCGAGTCACCAGAGTTCAATTTGTCAAAACTCAGGCAGCATCAACAGTACATGCCCAAATTTCAGGTTGCAAAGTGAAAAATTCATATGTTAGCTACTTAGTTACATTCCCGGTATCTGTCGTCAGTGTATTCCTCCTCTTTTAGGAGGCTCAATGACCATAGATCAAAGTATCAAACCTATTCCATTTTCAAAGAGTGATGGCAGCCTTCATCAATAGTAAAATAAAACCACCACCGGACTTGGACTTGCACTCGGTGTAAAAGGAATGTTAATCAGATCTCGTAACAAGGGTCTTACGACTGGGTGCGTTGGAAAGTTGAACTGAGAATTTTTCTGAAAATATAAGTTCGAGTTATGTGTTAAAACGAAGAGTCGAGTGCTGTATCAGTATAAAAACTGGTGTGTCCAACACACGACATGCCAGATATAGCAAGAATCGGAGTAACATTGATATAAGAAAACAACACTCATGGATGAGAAAAGATGCATTACATAAATGGTAACAAACATAATACAACTTGTAAAGTACAAAGCCAAAAAATTCCGAAGAGCATTCTCATACGTGTATATACAGTCAAACCTGTCATCTCCTTGCTTCCACGACCTCTCTGACTCGTTAAATGTCAGTGGAAGGCGAGGTTTGGCCAATGGATATGCTCAATGGACTGTAAAAACAATAAATGGAAAAAGGTCACCAAGAACCCGCTAGAAAATTAAAGCTCCGCTTTAGCAAGCTTCTTGGGCAGTGCTCGTAACCTCCTCCACCGCCTCACGGCCCGTCTTCTTGAACTGGTCAGGTATGAATACTAGTTAGTACAGAGAATAACCCCTCAACTACAACTGCTGCTATAGTGTCTTAATCCCAGAAAAAAATGATTTGGAATACCGTCCATGACGTAAGATAATGCAAGAATAAGGGATACTAAAACGAGTTGTTGAAGAGAGGAACTCACTGCTCAAGAAGAAACCCTGCAGTAAGCTTTGGGCTCTTTCTGCCTGCTCGGGAGTACCCGATATTCGAATTATTTTCTCAGATGAGTCGGGTTCATCTTCTATCAATGAAACCTTGGCTCCTGACAGCTGCTCAACAACAATTGGAAAATAGATTTAAACGTTGGTAAAAGATAGTTCAGTAAATCAAATGCGATGAAAAAAGTAATGATACAAAAGTAAGCCTGTATGAGACGGTCTCACATTTCAGACGAACCCAGATACTTAAGTGTCGCTCACTCACTCGTCTAATGCGTTAGTCTCACATGTAAGACCGTCTCAAATAAGTTTTTGTGAGTACAGAATGTCAGGTCACCTCACTAATTTGAGCAAGTTTATTTTTTGATTTTGCCAGAAGCCTTGCAACTGCATATTCTGGAATGACAACTTCAAGAGTGCTCCTTGTGACCATTGGTACTTGAAGCCTGGTGCTGAAAATAAATTACGTGTTAAATTGGTTGTGCAAAGTTCAAATAATCAATACCTATAAATAAATTACTCAAGGATAGTGCTGAAAGATGGAAAGGTTTAGACCTGTTCAAGGTAGTAGGCATATCTTCACGGCGACTGCTAGCACTATCTTCACGACGATCATTCTCATTCTGTCTTGAAGTTTCACTACTCGACAATCCAGTATCCTACAAGTTACAAGTAAATCACTTAAAATTGACTAACAAGATACCGGTAGCTCTAAAGAGCATAAACATGGTCCAATGCAATGAAAAACAAAAACATGCATGTTTCATAGCAACACTTTAACCTCCGCTAAATCTCATACTTTTGAGCTTCGGATTTTGTGAAATGAGATCAGTAACAGATTTTTTTTTTTTTTTTTTTTTTGGCAGCTGTAAAGAAATGGCTCACTAAAGTGGCTGCGCTTCTTTATTTTGTGAAGTAGCGGTCTTCGATGCAGTTCTCGGCGCAATTTTCATCTTGGGGTCATTCGGAAACAGCCTCTTTGTGTTGCTTAGACAAGGGTAAGGCTGCGTACATCCGACCCCCCCTTACCCCGCAATTTGCGGGAGCCATTGAGGCACTGGGGTAATGTTGTTGTTTGTTGTTTGTTTGTTGCAGCTGTAAAGAAAGGTTTCCTAGTCTAACATGGCCTTACATGCAAGGCCATGGCATAGTTTTAGTAATAACATAAAAAACAAAATGCAAATTACATGAGATAAACTACAGCGGGAGAGATGATTTCTTCGGGAATACGCGACAAGTTGATAGGAGATGACGGTATACTGGCCAAACGAGATGCACGGGGTGCATCAAGGCAACGAGATGCAAGACATGGGATAAAAGTGTGTGCCTTATGCTGTCATGCACAACAATGCATTGATTTTAACAAATGAATTTGTATCCACTGACATTTATTATTGAGCAACATCCTCTTACATTTTAAAGTGCACTAACATGTTACCAAAAAAAATCAAAAAAAGAAGACTGAAGTCGGCAATAGTGGAGTATGCAATTATGCATAGTGGTAGTGCCGCCTCACTGACTCCGCCTTAGCTCAAGTCAAGGTGCACCGTATGCGCCTTAGCTCATGTCTAATTTGGCAGTCTAGTATTGGTTACAAGACTGCCAAATTAGACATGCAAATTCCTCCTAGACGTAAAAAGCATTTCCTTGTTCTGGATTTTTTACTACACGGAAAATTATATGGCTCGTAACAGGGCAAAAAGCCGACATAACACACACAGATGCAGTATTGTCCAACAAGAGAGCGGAGGGGTTGCATTATATCCTCGGTCATAGAGCAAATTTTTAGATGAGACATTCACATAAATGTTGAAACGTACAATGCAATTGAACAATGGGCGTTCACTTTTGTTTTCTCAGAAACCCAATACTTTCAGTGAATAAAAAAATGCAATCCTTGCTTTCTATTCAGTGGCGGCTCTGGGGATTCAAGAGAGGGGGTGCGGAAAGTTTACAAAATTAAAAGACTTTTAGTCCGTGGTTAAGAAATCATTTTTTTGATAACGAGGAAACCCGCAACCGCTACTTTCGGTGCACACAAAATTTTTATACATTTCTCATACGTATTTTAAAAGGTTTTTTTAGTAGAAGGGTCATAGAGAGACGCAAAATTAGAATAAGAAAAAAATAAAACACAAAATATAGGTTTTTTTTAGTACAAGGCTATTAAAAAGACGCAAAATTAGAATAAGAGGAAAAAAAAACAAAAACAAAAAAAACAAAAATGTTGATACTAGTAGTCGAACCCATGACCTTTAGGTTAGAATAAATGTTACTTACCACTGAACCAAACAAACAATAATGAAATATATTGAACAGTAATTTATTTATTTCCGAATTAGAGGGGGTTCGCCCGCACCCCCTGAACCCCCCCAAGAACCGCCCCTGTTTCTATTCCATGGGAGTTTTCCACAGAGAATCAAACATAGAATTAGTTATTCCCCTTCTAGACATTGACAAACAGGATATGTTAAAAGTAATGTGTGTGTGTTACTAATTCCATGGGAGTTTTTCCACAGAGAATCAAAAAAAAATCTATGGCAAAGTGTTACAGTCCAAAGAAAAATCATTACTCCAAGTGTCAGACCCAGGTACATGTCGGATGTCGGACAAGGCTAGTATGTGAAGAAATTCATGTTTTGGTTATAGGTGATGAAGCGTTGTGACAAGTGGGCACACCACACACATCCAAAGTTAAGTGTTAGAAAAACATAGGTTTTTGTCCAGTATTTAAATATTATTGTAGCACTCACTTACACAGCACAATGCACTCAAGGAGAAGATATACATGGGAAATGGGAAGGGGTCTTCTTGATTCTACATTCCAACACTTAAAATTTAAAACAACGGACCAGAAAATAACTCAGTCTGAGTTCAGTACCTTGGGTGGTTGCACAGATGCACCCTGGGAAACTAAGGCAGGAGATCCACTATCCAATGATTCATTGGCTAGTCGAGGCTTATTTATGGATTCTTGCCGAGAGGGGCCATTTGCTAAAGAAGGTGGAGCTGAATCTGATGGTGGTAGCATATCCCTTTGCAAGAACACCTGGTACAAGTAACTCCTTACTTTGGCTGTCACCTCAACAAGAGCTTCACGCGCTAATTTTATGTCTCCTACAATCTGTAAATAAGACCGGTAAGCAATTGGAGAAAGGAAATCATGGTAGAAACTAGAAAGTAGAAACCAGAACTTTTGTAAGAACATGAAATAAAAGCTCATCCTGAAATTTTGAATAAGAAGATGAGCATGTTTCTATATAGCGGGATAAAATCCATCAAATTTGGCAATAAGGAAAATTTAAGAGACAAACTCTCGAGTAAGACCGCCTTACACAAGAGGTTGCGTAAAATGGTTTTTTGTGACCACTTTTTCAGTTATCTTTCCCTTTTAAAGTGATGGGTCATTATTTCCTTGTACAAGAATCCATTTCACATAATAATCGCCTGTAAATGATTGGGCTGGCCAAAATCAAGATTAGACACCATCCACTAGTGAATCCACGTATAAGCACTGAGCCAGCTCAAATGATTTTCTCACAATACAAGGAATAAGGCTTTTCAAATTTAATTGCATCTACACATTTAAGGAACTTTTATTACACTAAAGTATATTGCATTAGGCCCATACCAATTGTTTTCAGAGCAGCTCAATACAAAGCTAAAGCATCAAGGATTTGAGAAACATCAATAACTTTTTATACACACCTGGACAAGGGTATCGTTAGCTGATATGAAGGCAGGAACTTTTTCCTTGGGCAAGATCTCAATGTCTGCACCAGTTAATTTCTTTATCTCAGACAGTGATCCATCTTCATTGAAACAGCCGGTTTCATTGGATCTAACTAGCAGCCTTGTGGTCACAATGTTTTCCTTGTCTGGTACTAAATCCACAATGCGAGTCTGAATATGCAACAGAGCTTCTTGAGCTGGAAATAACTCATCTTCAGGGCCCTGTGTAGAAGCAAAGTAAAACACCACCAGGTAAGGCCGCAAAACTAGTGCCGGTAGATGGGTACATATCCAAGTAACCAATTTGGCAATTGGCATGACGCAACTTTTAGATACAGGAACCCTAACCTAAATAAGGGTATGGGTGTTTTCATAGCATAAATATATTCAAATTTCAATTTTTTAAAGTGAAAGGAGAGACATTTGACAAATAAGGCTCACAATCATTAAATATCATACAATATTTTCATGCATAGTCTGTTACTCTACTTTCATTATGCACACCCCGCTTTTTGGTTCAAGGTGTTAACGATCGGTTATGGGTATCCATATTCGCATCCTTGAGTGTTAGACACGGGTATGATCATAAATGTGAAGAGTCCAAGTAACATATTCAAAATAAAAGGTCCATAAGTTAAAATGGAAAACAGCAAAGCAAACTTGAAGTCTGTCAAAACAAAACATAAAATTCCATCATCTAAGTGATACCTCGTCGGAAGATACAGTTATTACGCGTTCCTCTGAACCATCAACTGGGTCAGAAATTTTGACATCCACACCAATTTCATTCTGAAGAAGATCCATGATCCCACCAGACTCCCCTACCACGCTATCAACCCTGTCACTAGGACAAAGTATTCGAAAAACAAGGTCTTCAAAAGAGGCGTGGCCATTTTGAGAACGGGGAGCAGTCTCCGAGTCATAAGCGCCGGAGCGAGATGCGTAGTTGCTATTTCTGTTATTGAAAGAATTAGACATTCGTGAGTTGTATGGAGCACCATCCCTGCGAGGACCAGAGTCATCCTCAAAACGATCATCTGAGTGATGTCGGCCTTGAAAACTACCACGATCACGATGCTGGCTCTCTCTCAAGCGTGAAGAAATAATAGATATGGCATTCTTCACAGCAATGTCATCACCAACAATCTGTGATAGAAATACAGGTTTAGTATTAAGCAGAAAATGGTTCAGTTACATAGAAATCAGTGAAATAAAGGAGGGCCATTCGCACAAACAGGCTCATTCAGTTCACAGGCAGATAGAATGTTTTCAAACCTAAATCACATCATGTAACAAGATTCTAACAAGACTAGACAATGCCACTTGAAACTAGAAAGATCCATCATCAACGAAGCTAATCTTATGACAAATATTTTCAGCCTGAAAATAAACTGGAGTTATAAAACTTAAGTCACTCATTCAGATATGAGATCTACAGTTCTTCAGCCTGAAAAATGTCTACTTGATATCAAACATGTTGCAAGCTCCATGTCAATGCAAAATTACTCGAGATATTTTGGCAATGCTGGACATTGTAACCCTAGGGAGTCTATCATACCCAGTGACTGCAGGTCTAACTAGGTCGAAATGAACTAAAAACCCTATATACGAGACATTAAATGCACTTCAGAAATACTCGTATAGTAAGGCGCACACTGGCAACTTATTTGTCAACAAACATTTCCACTAATATAAAGCTAAGACACTCAATTTATGATAGAAACAGTTCCATTATCCATAGAAATGCAAGGGATTGTCAAGTTCCAAGTTCAAGTCATCCCAAACAAGAATATAAATCACACTGGCAACTTAGAGTTTGTCAACTAAAACTTCCACTAATATAAAGCAAAGGTACTCAATTTATGATAGAAACAGTTCAATTATCCCTAGAAATGCAAGATATGATCAAGTTCTGAGTTCAAGTCATCCCGAAACAAGAACATTAATATTCACACACCGGTCCAAACAAAACTCAAACTCTAACATAAAGAAGTTCAATCATGTCATAGGAACGCGAAGATTAAACCTGAACAATCTCCTCCCCCATTGAAACACACCGAGGCAAAGTATGATCACGAGGCAAAATCCTAATATGAGTCTTGGTTTCCATCCTCATTTGCTCAATAATCTTCCCTCCTTTCCCTAACAAGCTACCTACATGCAGTTTCGACACAACCAATCTAGTCACCACTCTCCCATTATTAGCCCCACTACCACCTCCACCTCCACCTCGACCACCACCACCACCATAATCCCCTTCCTCCTCCCCAAACGCCTCGCTCTCAAGCACTCTCTCATGGATCAAAAACAATGCCTCTTGCGCAGGCGAAAATGGAGGCATTCTCCCATCAGGGTCTCTCCTCCTAGTATCCGAAATCTCAATAATCCTCTCATCATCACCCGGCACTAGCTCATGAACATTAATCCAAGCACCCGTATGTTGTCTTATCGACTTTATAATACTCCCCGACTTCCCAATTACCCCTCCCACCTTGGCATCAGGGCAAAGTATCCTATAACTAGTCGTAACCATTACCGCCGAATCCCCCGTCTTTCCACCCATTCTTACACCACCCCCACCTCCTCCTCCACCCCCACCACCTCCAAAACCCCCTCCACCGCCTCCACCGCCACGGTGTCGATTATTCGGGTAATGATGCTGTGCAGGAAAGGAGTTGTTGTTATTGTACCTAGGTCTAGTCCTTGAAAATGGCTCTAAATCATAGTCTTGGTGATCATAATAGTAACTTCTCTTAGATCTTGACCTATCCATGGTAAAAACTAACTTACCCAGTTACCCACCTGAATTTTTTGTCCAAAATTCCCAAATTTGAGTAGAAACACACTAATAATACATAAAAACTGTCCAATAATCAGAATAATGATAAATTAGGGTTTCAATCTTTCTAATTCTGGGCAAAAGAAATTGATGGGTCCTTTTAAAAATTCAATTAGATCCCAGAAATGCTACATGGGTAATGATTATTACACCATAATACATTTGAATAAATCATTATCATCAACAAAAATGCTCAAATCAGAGGGTTCCTGAGCTGCTGAAAGTGGGGGATTTTGAGAAAGATTGAAACTTTGGGGATTTTGAAAATTGGGGTTTTGATAAATTAGATGGAATTAGATCGTTGAACACCAGAAATTACAAACCCTAGGATTTGAAGAGAGGGAAAAGAGGACAATATGGAGAGAGAAGATGAGGAGTGTAAGTTGGGTTCGTATACGCACAAATGGGTGTGTCACGATTTTGTAGGCTGTTTCTTGACCTTCTTTAGTGACTGTGTATACCTTCGAATACGTCAACCATATCTAATTAGGGCCGGTTATAGTCTCTCTTAAAGACGGAAATTTAAAACGAATCCGAATATTATTACATTTGAAGTTTTGAACAAGTAAGACAAAAATAGGTTGTTCTTCCATATGTGTTTTGCTTTTGTTGTATCTCTAACATTTAATTCGTTTTAAACTTAAAATAGATATACTTGTCTTAAATAAGAATTTGTGAATTAGGACAGTAGTTTCTCTATTTCTGAATCAATGTTCAGGATAGATTTGAGTAATAGAGAAAAAATCAAAAGGGAATATATTTGTCTAAGATTAAATGCCGATCATTTATTAAGTACTTCTACAGTTCGACATCTTGGCCATTTGCTATCGCTTACTATTTAAGACAAGTGTTAATAAGTGAAGAAAATCATTAAAATAAAATATAATCTGGTAATAAATTATTGAAATGGAGAACGTATTGGAGAGGGAAATTTTTGAGTTAGAGCATATACATAATCGACATCGAAGCATAAACAGTTTAAGCTCGAAATTGACTTGGAAAAAAATATTTGAATGTAACTCACGCCTCATTTAATCCTTGTTCTATTTTTGTTCACCTTTTCAATTCTCACTATAAATAAATATAGCATAAATACCTAAACAACATAATTTATTATACAAAAAGTAATAAAAACAAGATCAAACGAGCATTTAGGATTCTGGGTGAAGGAGCCCGACTCGTCTTTTGTTAGGTTTATTTCATGTTCAGTTTAGATTTAGTCAAACTCAACTCAATGTTAAAACTCGAGATAAATTTGATCGTACTTGGTAGGAGTTCTGGCATAACCGATTTTAATACTACATTCGAGCTACTTCATTTGGTTATGGGTTTTCTGGAAAGGGCAAGGAAATTCCTACATGTATTCCATTTGTTGTATCTTTTGTCATTTTACTAATCTATTTCCCTTTGTCCATTCCTTGTCATACACCAAAATCCCTCTAAAGGGTTGTTTGGTTGAGGGTAAGAAAGGAAGGGGAGACGAAACGATTGATACCTTTGTTAGTGTTTGTTTGACCGAAAGAATGATTCAATAAGACAGTATTAAACCAAAGTTTTAATCGAGCCTAACCAAATGAACAACATTGACTGTAACAGATAAGAGTTGATTCTTTGAAGTTGGATATCTATGTAATGCTTCAATCAAACAGATGATATAGAAGATAGCAGCAAGCCGTCTCAGACGAGCTAAAGGGTACAAAAATCTGAGAAATCATACGCCGACCAACCAAAGCGTTTGATATGCCTTAATACCTACCCAGTCAGTTGTCTGAAGTCCGTATTAACATATATCTACATTATGTAACACGTAGTTTGTACAATGCAAAATCCGACATATATAAAGTGAAATCATACAAATAAAGACTCATAACATTCTGCCAACAGTAAAAGCCGGGATGACGGAGCTTCTTACAAAAGCGCTTCACAGTGACTGCTTGCCAACTTAAAGTCAGTAACATGTATGTAGTGGTTGTAAGGAGAACTCTCCGTGCACCTACTCCACATCCATAGCTTGATCATTTTACAGCATGAGCATGTACTGTGTAATTCTTAACTTCGGCTGATTCCAGGGCCCGACCTTGACATACTCATTAGTTTCTCAGATCCTCCTCAGACAGCTTTACTCCCAAGGCTTTTCTGAGCATCATAAAACATAAATGGATGGGTATACCTTCAAAGACATGTTATTGGTGGGGGAATGAAGTGGTAAAGGAGAGAGGCCATGATCTCTTTGGTCTATGCATTTAATCCCATTAATCAGCGGGTGTAAGGGTGTTATACTGTTATGACTTATGAGCGTGAGGATGTAAGCGTCTGTCTTCTCCTTTCAAGATTCATATATTCCACATATGGAGAAGGCTCTTTGGCAATCGATACAACCTGCTATGAAAATTGAGGCATGATGCCACATGCCTCACAAAGGTTCAAAAAGGTCGACAAGGTGACCATCCAAGCGTCTCATTGCTGCGACCTTATAGCCGGGCAATGAACACAATATTACTTCACAATTTTTTTGGTGAATACTGACCACAGTCCACAACATTATATGCCTACGAATGATAGGATTAAGTCATTACTTTTACTTCTATAATTTAACTACCGTTTCAGGAATGGGGGGAGTGTAGCTAAGCTTTCCGCGGATTTCACTCTTGATTGAACCATGCAACTCCGCACCTAGGGACACTAAGTTTGTTCATTACAATGAAAACCACCAAACAAACTAAAAATCCATACGGTAATTTTAAAACTAATAATCATCAATAGATGAAGATCCAAAAAGCAAAGGGATGGAGAATAATGTCACTACACATCTCTAGTTAAGATCCTCGATAAAAGAAAAGGATGGTCTTATGGGCATAGATTAAACTGGAATAATAACGAAGATCATTTAGTATACAAAATGAAACTACCCAAGTACCCAACAAACTAGAATTCAGAAAGACAATAACTTTAAGTTCATCAATCATAAATACATGGACACCTAAAAAACGATAAATGGAGAAAGTCATTACATGCTTCTGTCTAAGATCCGGATTTAGAGTCAATATTAAAGACCAAGCAAATAAGCAATAAATGGATGAAAGTAGAAGACAGATGAAGGGACATGTACCAATGAAGTAAATTGTCTCATAATAAACTGCAGAAGGTGTCCCATTGATTGCGGTTTGAGGAAGAACATCGAGAGGCAGCTTGATGGTGGAAGGTGCGTGCCGATTCATTTAGGGTCTTCTGAAATTTTCATGCAGGTGAATAATCCATGATAGCAATCAAATCAACATAAAAAAAGGCTCTAATAAAGCAAAATCTAATTTAGTCATACCAAGAACAGAAGTACAGAACACTCAGAGAAACTGAGAAGTAAAGGTAAAATCCCAAAACCCCTAAATATGAAGTAATATTTTCCATGAAATTTTTACGCATTCAATGAATCATTTGCAACTCATACTACTTTCGTAAATCATCCATATAAAGTCAGCGTCAGCATTTCAATCTCAAATCCAGATCTTGTTTACCTAGATATCCTAGTAATCACTGCAAGTTCCAGAAATAATTCTTAGTAAACTATTAGAATGTTAGATACCATCCTAGCAAGTGTTAATTGCTTTGAAGTAGATATAAGAGTCTGTCCTTCGGACCTGTTTACATCTGGCAATTGCCTCTTCAAGACACCCTGCTCTAAGTACTAGCAACTTTACTTATGAGATCTGAGCAATCAACAGCTTTAGATTTAGCAGAAAAATTATGTTAGTATATGTCAGATAAATCTGGAGACGTTGATTAGAATGTCACCTGAAAAAAATATGTTTTAGGACATTTTTAGAGAACACGTCCGAAGCTTTTTTAAATGGTCTATTTATTGTGCATATGCAAAGAACTTTTTTTAACTGGTGTATTTATCGTGCATATGCAAATATAACACATACCAACTCTATGCATAAACAAAAATTACCCCACATAAAAGAAATATGAACTAAAAGGAAGACTAAACTGACCTGAATAATGGTTAGTACACAATTAACTGAAATATACCAAATGCTCAGCCTATCTGTCGGAAGACTTCTAGCATGTCTGCAATTAAATTCAGGCAGCATCAGTACAAGCGAAGGCATATATATGCAAATCACATCTTATACTAAGAAAAAAACAAAGTGAATTAGTGATAGTTCCTTTCTGGTCATGACACTAAACTTACGAAATGCAAACTGAAAATCAGGAAACAATTCAAGATCATCAAATGGAAGTTACCAAATCCTTCGCAATTTCCTTACCAGTAGTACAACCACTGGCATATAGGGAGAGAACAATCAGGATGGCAACATACATAGCAGGGGCGTTGAAATTACCCTGGCACCCCCAACAAATCTGTTTAATCCGCACATTCAAAATGTCATCAAAGGGCGCTAATCGTAGGCAAGCCATAGGAACATAGTTCAGCAGTCAGCATCTCTCAAATCATTCAAAACCTGAAATTTCAGATCTGATATCAATGCTAGGTGGAAAACAATAGGTCGGGAAAATTGGCATAATTTACACTAAGCCCTAGTACTCCCAACAAATTATGCTAGATCCACACATTCAACAGGACATAACTCATGTAGACAACCATGGTTCATACAACAGTGAGAAAAACCTCTGTCGATATACGACTAAAACGTTGGCTAGTAAACCCAACAAAATTTCATACCGCAAGAATCTAGCTATGAGCACATCTAAGCCAAAGTTCTCCACATGGTTAACATTACCGTTTACCATGGCTTTTTCCTATGAATCAACAAAACAAAAACAAAATATTTCCCCAGATAAGTTCATCCTAGATTTGATCTATGGGACCAAAGTAGGCAAGATATGAACATGTTACATTACAATTCAGCATAGCTTCAACTTATAATAAAACGACATAACAACGACGACGTTACCTACGTGCCTCATAAATGACTCCATCGTAGGATAGATGAGACTTATTTTGACACTTGTATCATAATGTTATGAAAGCCATGTCAATATTTGAATTCACCAATTGCTATTTCATGATAAAAGAAGCATACAAAGTTTTGCGAGCTGTACTAAGCAGAGTGACGCTATCTACTATAAAAAAAAAAAGTGTGAGTTATGTAGTATTCAAATGCTAACCAAGCAAATTAGCGGAATATGCTACTCCAACACTTGTCCAAAACTCCTAAGATCTTCTTATGTTTAAAACAGTGTTGAAGAACGCTCTGCAGCGTAGCCACTCTTGGCGGCAAGGATTTCTGAAACATGAAATGTAAGATCGTGGAAGCAGCTAACCATCTCTCCCGCTTGCACAACTTAACAACAAGTTCATCCAGGAACTCATTCCCATCTTGAGGCGGGTCTAACTTTTCTCTTAAAACCCTTAGAAATATGTCACAAGTATACAAATCTGGGTCACACCCATGATCCAACATATCACCGAGAAGATCAATGGCACGTTTGACTTTATCATTATTGCATAAATCATTGAAAAGAATATTGTAAGTGACTACATCAGGTCGGCATTCAGGTCCTTGGAACAGCATGTCATTATATAATTTCAAGCCCTGCTCCACCAAGCCAGCTTTACAGAAGCCATGAATCAGTGAGCTATAAGAGATAGTGTCAAGTTTAATTCCTCTGGTCAACATATGCGTCCAAACTGCCATAGCCTCCTTGAGTTTACATTCGTCTGACAAACCTTTTATAAGTACACTATAACAAACCACATTATCGATACAATTACCACCTCCCATCTCCTTCCATATAAGAAGGGCCTCATGGCTATTACCTATTTTGAAGTAACCTTTCATCAAAGAGCTGTAAGTAAAAGCATTAGGAGTGATGCCCTCTTTTATCATTTCGGACAAAATGTCTTTAGCATCATTGGGTTTTCCTGCCTTGCATAGACCATCAATAAGAACGCTATAAAGGATCGTATTAGGCTTACATCCTTTTGAGATCATGTCCGTCCAAAGTATTACTGCCTCATCCGTCTTTCCCTCCTTAAACAACCCACTAAGAAGAGAGGAATAAAGATATGCATTTCCGCGAAGACCCCTCTGTTCCATAAAATGCAAGAGACGGGTTCCATCACAAGATCTCCCTTTCTTAACAAGCCCATTAACAAGAGTTCCATAAGTGACTTCATTTGGCAAGCACTTGTTTGACACCATGTGGTTCAATAGACTCACGGCCTTATCCAACTTCCCCACACTACACAACCCATGAATAAGTGTGTTATAAGTTACCTCATTCGGTACAGAACCTTTCAACACCATATTTTCCACAAGTTTAACAGCTCGGCTTATGTCACCCTTCTTGCAAAGTCCATTAATTAGAGCATTAAAAGTCGCTTGACTAGGAGAACAGCCCTCCATTTGCATCTCATCTAACAACGAAACCGCCTCATCTATCCTACCATCCCTGCACAACCCATCCATCAAAGTGCTATATGTAAAAACATCAGGAACACAATCTTGACTAGGTATTTCCCTAAACAACTCGACCGCCTTATCTACCTGACCCAACCTACAAAAAACCTTAATAATCAAATTAAAACTCAACAAATTCGGCATTATATCCTTCTTTCCAACAACAACATTATCATGATAAAACTCCAGACCTAATTCCAACTTTCCCGCTTGGATAACCACATTCAAAACCGAATTAAACGATTTCACAGTCGGCCGACACCTAAACTCATTCCCCATTCTATCAAACAACTCAATGGCTTTTCCATACAACCCCACTTTTCCATAAGCCTTAAACACTACAATAAAATCCCTTTCCCTGAAAGTTCTATGTTCCCTTTTCATTCTATCAAAAACCTTTTCGAGCGACACGAATTCACATGAATTAGCACATTTCTCAATTAGGTTATAAAATGTTGAATCCCCCAATTTGAAAGATCCCATTTTTGTTGGGAATTTATCAAAAAGTTCATCAATAATTGGTAATCTATCACTATCTTTAGTGCCCAGATGATTATCATTGTTGTTAACAGTAAATTTGGATAGTTTACTGAATTTAGGGTTTCGCATTATAAGTAGAACTGCATCCCCCAAAAATTCAACTTAGATGAAACAAATACAGGGAAAGATTCAGTAATAGAGTTAAGGAAATACCCAATTATTGATAGAATGCTTCTTCAGATTACTACTTTGATTCTTTCTTCAATTTCTGTATTCAAATTTCTAGGGTTTTGTTGGTGTTCATCCTGCTATTTCCCACCCATTTTCACAAAGGGAGTGAAGACTGAAGTGGTAGTGACTGTCAAAATGGCGTGAGTAGGGTGTGTAGGCGTGTAGCCGATCCAATTTGAGCTCGAGCTCGAGCTTGGGTAAGCTTTAAATTTTGAGTTTGAGCTTGAGATAGGCTCGAAATTTTAAGAGCTTATAAAATTAAGGATTGGAAACAGTTTGAATTAGGCTCGAGTTCAACTAAAACTTGGAAAAATTACTTCGTATTATTTTGTTTACTTTCTTTCACTTTTAAATTAAATTAAAAATAAATGTATTTTAAGAAACATAAAAATATAAAATACTTATTGTTCCGGGTGTAATTACGATGGTAATTATGGGAGCAAGTTTGTAGTACACGTAAGCTCGTAAGATGTCGGCGGGAGCTTGACTCTCTTGTATCTTCCTGCAAAGATGAACAAACGGAGGGCACGGCTTGGGGCCGTGCGAACTCACTCCGACGCTCAAGTCAGTGACTTAGAGATAAGTGTAATTGAGGAGAGATAAGGGAGTTAATACCAAGTGATGAGAGAGAGTGGATGTTTGT